>APFE031053736.1:0-110606 GCA_000404065.3 Pinus taeda
TGATAGCCTTAAATACTTTTTAGAACAAAGATTATCCTCTGAAGAGCAACAAAAGTGGGTCACAAAGATGTTGGGTTATGACTTTGAAATCATCTACAAAAAATGGAAGCGAAATGAAGTGGCAGATGCACTCTCAAGAAAGGATGAGGATGTGGAAGCATTGTTGTGCGCCATTTGTATTATCCAACCAAATTGGATAAACGAAGCAAGGGAGGAATGGAAGAATGACGAAGAAGTGTGGGCACTTATTTGAAAGTTGCAACAAGATTCCATTACATCTGATACATTTAGCTGGCAAAATGATTCGTTATGGTACAAAGATCGCTTACACCTCTGTAAGAATTCCCAGCTAAAACAAAAGATTCTTATGGAATTGCACACTTCTCTCTTAGGAGGGCACTCAGGATTTTTAAAAACTTACCACAGGGTTAAGAAGGAATTTGTTTGGGAGGGCCTTAAATCAAATATTCAACAGTTTGTGGTGGAATGTTTGGTTTGCCAGCAAAATAAAGTTGAAACAATTAAGACACCAAGTCTATTACAACCTTTATCCATTGCAAGCCAACGTTGGGAGGAGGTTTCAATGGATTTTATCACAGGTTTACCCAAGTCTGAGGGAAAGAGTGTCATCATGGTGGTAGTTGACAGACTTACCAAGTATGCACACTTTTGTGCATTATCACATCCATTTAAAGCCAGTACAGTTTCTAGTGCATTTATGGAAACAATTCAAAAGCTACATGGAAACCCAAAGATTATTGTAAGTGACAGAGATCCCATTTGCACTAGAAATTTTTGGACAGAATTATTTTCTTGTCTTGGTACTCAGTTAGCTCATAGCTCATCTTATCATCCTCAATCTGATGGCAAACTGAGATAGTAAACAAATGTAAGGATATCTTTGTTTCTTTGTATCTGATAAACAGACACAATGGGTCAAATGGTTGCCTCTGGCTGAATGGTGGTATAACACTTCCTTCCATATGGCAACAAAAATGACCCCATTTATGGCACTTTATGGGTATCAGCCACCATCCATCACATCATATTTAAGAGAAAATTCTAAGGTTCAAGCAGTGGAACATCACATCGAACATCAACAACAAATCCTCCAACTCTTAAAGGATAACCTCGTGTTGGCACATAATAGAATGAAACAACAAGCAAATCAACATCCCAGTGAAAGAAGTTTCGATGTAGGTGATTGGGTATTCTTAAGGCTACAACCATATAAGAAAATGTCCCTCAAGCAACCTAAGAAGGATAATAAATTATCACCAAAGTATTATGGTCCGTACAAGGTATTGCAAAAGATTGGTACTATGGCATACAAATTAGAGCTTCCTGCAGCTTCTCGATTGCACCCAGTTTTCCATGTTTCATGTTTAAAGAAGGTTATAGGTGATAAGCTACCAGTTCAAACATTATTGCCAGAACTTGACGAGGAACGAAAAATTATATTGGAACTAGAAGCAGTCATAGAAATAAGAACTCGACAGCTACGAAATCGATCAATTTCAGAGTGTCTTATCAAGTGGAAAAACTTATCTGCTAAAGATTCCACATGGGAAGATGAGAATTTTTTACAGAAGCATCCAGAAGTACTCAAGCATTGAGGACAACACTTTTTTTGAAGCAGAGGGGCATGTTGGGTCCCCATAATACTAGTGATTACCCCATTACTATTGTAGTTGTACCCCTTATTAATATTGTTGTGCCCCTATTGTGCCCATATTGTTACTATTGTGACCCATAGAAGCCCACTATTATTACTATTGTGCCCTTACATTATTATTGTTATGCAGGCTCTGATTATGTTATGACCCCTTAGACTCCTATATATAGAAAGGAGGTCTTTTCATTTTTGTATCATCCAAGAATTGTTCATTTATGTAATGTAAAGGAGGTTGCCCCCTCGAAGAGGCTAAATTCTAAGGTGTTGATCTATCTTTTCTATCTTTTCTTGAGTTGTTTTCATAACACCCTAGGTCTCTTTGCCTAATTACATCATTCTCGGACCTCTACCTCTAACACATTTTCAGGCAGATTATATAAAAAAAATATCCCTAACAAAATGAATCTCGTTCCGGTCGACTAATTGCCTTTTGGAGACTTCTAAATATTAAATTTAGATTCAAAATTTGCAAAAAAATTGTGTCCTCCTCCTTAGCTGCCACGCCCCTTTTTTTGGAAGCATATTGAACTGCTTCTTTTTTGGGCTGGGGTCAATGCTCCTACATCACGTTTATGAAGGAAGCATGTGTGTTCATTCATGGATCATTAATATTCACTATTTTTGTGAGTTTCAATACCAAATCTCAACTTGATCTAGTTATGCGTGTTGTAGATAGTGGATGAACATAAAAAAAAATAGCATTGACTTAAAGAAAAGATGATAAGGACACCATCCATGGATCAGAAGGTACTCATAGCCTTCTTTAATCAAAATATTAAATTTGAAATGAAGTTAATAATCTTCATTTGTACTCCTAGAAGCAAAGTAGTTAACTTGGTGTATTTGAATGTGTATAGGCCACTAAGAGACAAAGTTGCATTATTGGGAAAGGAAAGAATGTTGATCAAATATAGAAGCTATATTTTTCTACATGAAAAATATTATACCTGAATAATAAAATGTTGTCACTAGATAATGAAGTGGAACCATGAAAGATAAGGTAAAGGGAGTGAGTACGAATATAAGTTTTAGAAAAATCTTATGTAAAACAAAACTAGAGATTACTAGTTAGTCACACACTATTGTCTTCTTGATGCTACTCCATGTGACATTGGAAGTAGCAGCAAATCAACAATGATTGCACATGGAGAGGAATGCAATTGTGCAGTATGTGTGAATATGCCTAAATAGTATGTTGCCAAGGCAACCATAGGATTTCATAGATATGTGGGCTTGAGTGGAATTGTAACCAGTCTCTTATATTTGGATAAGTTTAATCGTAGATGTTGATTAATCTAAGAAGGTTGTGAGAGGCAAAGTGGAAGATGTTGTGTAACATGGAGTAATTGCTTTGTCATGAATTCCAAAGTTATAATATATAATGATGGATTTTAATGATGTTCTATTACTCAAAGTTAATACTTAGGATAGTGTTGTAAATGAGTTAATTAAAGTAGTCAATGGAAGGGATTTCACTTAATGTAGGGGCAAAGTGGAAATTCAACATTGCCTTGAGTGACTTCTATACTAGAGATTATTGGGATATGAGGAAATCATTTTACTTACACTATTTGTAAATTTCTATTTAATTAATTTGTTCTAATAGTTATGCATGAAATGCGTAGTTAGATTTTTTGGAGCAAATAATTTTATTATATAAATCTATTTTTTTTTAAGAAAGTAACCACGAAATTGGAAAATGTGGACACAAATTTGTTTTAAGCCTTATTTTGTTCTCTTATGGTTTCTATTATTTTAATTATTTACTTTTGTTTAATTTATGTTATTATTTTTAACTAAAAAAAAAACATTTATCTCATAAAAATTTACAAACCAAATTAAATTTATATACAATTATATATTTTTATGGATTCTAATTAATTATAAACATTTGATCAAGAAAATATGCAATTTGTTATAAGAAGTAAATTTAATTATTAATTTACCTACCCTCCCCACTATAATTTATTTTTTATAAGATTCTTTTTATAAAGAAACTATGTTGGTAAGAATTTTTTTTGAAAAATTTTAAGGAGTTTTTTTAATATTGTAATTCACTTGTTTTTAATCTCTGATTTAGATAAAATTTCACGATAATATATTTTATATTGTAGGTCACTTTATATGGATCATAACGTTTTGATAAGATTTTTTTTATAAAGAAACTATGCTGGTAAGAATTTTTTTTGAAAATTTTTAGAGGAGTTTTTTTAATATTGTAATTCATTTGTTTCTAATCTCTGATTTAGATAAACTTTCACGATAATATATTTTATATTGTAGGTCACTTTATATGGATCATAACGATTTAGAGATTTTAGAGTTTTACTTACACTAACGTACTTTAAATTTGTATTGATGAAACTGATTTGGATAATTACTCTTAATATAACTATTTAATTTATGATGTTTAAATTTTTATAATGATTTTTGAATTATAAAAATTTTCAAATAAAGTTTTAGATATATTCATTTTATAAACATTTTTTCAAAATTTATAATATATATTTAAAATTACAATTATAATTTATCAAGATAAAAACTTAAAATATCTATATGTGCACGAATAATGATTATGATCACCACAATCCTTAGACTAATGTTTCTACCACACATGACACAATAGGATATGGAAACGGAATGGGCACTAGGTAGTTCATGTCTATAGATAACATACTATAAAAAAATAACAATAGGATATGGAAACGGAATGGGCACTAGGTAATTCATGTCTATAGATAACATACTATAAAAAAATAAAAAAAGTATGGGTAGCATAGCAACTCTTTTTTGACAAGGATATAAACATCATTTAATTACAAAGTTGCAATGCAACGAAATACCTGCTGATTAAAGGAAATATTTGAATAGTTTGATAAATGGCCTTTGTAAGAACCAAATGGCAATATCACAGCGTTATATGTTTAAACGGTTTAAACTATGATAAGGAAAATTTACTTTGTTTGTTGGATAAATCCACTCAAATTTTGGAAACAATGATAAGGAAAGTTTACTTTGGTTATTGGATAAACAGACTCAAACTTTGGTTTCTAAAAACCTTGAGATAAACACAAAGTTTGACTTTGGATTTTTAAAATCTTTGGATAAATGTAAACTCAATAAATTTCATTTTTATAAACGGTAGATAAACACAAACCAATAAACTTCGCTTTTAAATTTTTTGGATAAAGGCAAAACTTCAGTTAAAAATAAGCTCAGCGTCTGCGATTACACTCCAAAAACTTTGGATAAAGGCAAAACTTCGCTTAAAAGCAAGCTCGACGGCTGCAATAAGACCCCAAAGCTGAATAGCCAATTAAAACCATCGAAAAATATTTCAATAATTTTAAAAATTCACTTTTTTGTGTAAAACTTTGGCTAAAGTATTGAATAGCTATTGATATTTAAAAAGTCAAACCAACTTAATACATAGTCAAAGCGATATCGATCGCTATATACCTGCTACTTTTGTCAGGTATAATAATATTATTTTTTCACATTTATAAAATAAATAATCTAATAGGTATAAATTTCCATTTAGTTTACATTTTGGAATTAGTTGATATCATGGCCATTCTACAAACATAGTAAAATTTCATCATCTCGTACTCAAAATTAATACTAAAAGAAATGTATGTATTATATATTGTATGGAAAATAACATACTCATACTCATAATATAAAAAATCAAATTTTATATAGTTAAATGCAATTTCTATAAATAAAAAAATATATTTAGAAAGCTAATTTATCTATCTACATTTTTTTTTTAATATCGTCTTTAATTCATTATATAAGTGTTTTTAATAATTCTTTCAAATAAGCAAATTGTTGTTCTTTCAAATAAGCAAATTGTTGTTCTTCCAAGTTTACATTGCTACTAATAAATCATGAAAGACATAATTAACTTAAAGTCACCTATAAATATAAAATATGAATTATTAATAATCACTAGATCAATTCATTAAAAAAAAATGATCAGTAAATTAATTAAAAATTATTTGTTAATGTTAATCAATTATCACTAAATTAATTAAAAGTGCAAGATTGCCAAATAATTACACACTATTCCCTAGACACTTAATAAGTACCATTTTTTAGTTGAAATTAATATTAAAAGTGTCACTCACTTGTGATCTTTCATCTTATTATCAATATAGTCAAATCTCATCACTGATTTGAATACCAATTACTTTAAGATGTCTATTTTTTGTATTTTAATAACTGCAATAATTTGAAGATGATCATTATTATTAAGAATTTAAAATAAGATTAAAGAATCTAATTTATGTTTTTGAATAATTTCTAATTAGAAATAAATTTGATTATTATTATTAAAATACGAAGATAAGAAAACGTGTTCATTATATTTGTTTAAAAATATATATATAAATGATATAAATTGTTTTCGAAAAAAATCTCTATTGATACATATTATTATGATAATGGCTATAATGAAAAGAATATCATTATGTTAACCACATCATACACAAATCAAAAGACATCCCTAAAAAGTCATAATGTGTTCCTAGTTTCGAGGTAAATGCCTTGGAAAGGTAGTCAAAGCAATGTACCAAATTTTATAGTGTGCAATATGTAACTATTTCGTACTGGTATGGCTACAAAACTATGACTATGACTTTAGAAACAATCTCAAACTTGTTTATTTTTTTTTATGTTTTGAGATGAAAGTATATTAAGAAGAAAGGGAATGTTATGTCCTTTATACAAACACATTTAATAATGCTTTTGCATCCAATGAATGTAGATTTTGATTGGTTATATATTTGGTTTCACAAGCTTTTAATGTCCCGTATATTAATAAATATATAAATTTGTTAAATTAAATTTTTTTATTAAATAAGTCATTATTAATAGAGTTTTTTAATCAGCCATTACTAAGTTGAAAATGATTAATTGATATTAATAACTTATTATTACAAGAAATTTAAAATATTTTGAAAAAAATCATTAAAAAATATAATCTTTTGTTATTATTATTTCTATTATAAATATATAAAATTTTATTGCTAATTTAAATAATAATTATATTAAGCATATTTTTAAAATTTCATTAAATACATTTTATTTTTTAAACGTGTAAAATTTAATTTATTCTTATTCAAATTATTTATTATTATTATTATTTTAACAATTTGACCCTAACTAATTCTCTCTGTATTTTAAGATGGTAAGCACACTCAATTTTTGTAAAAATGTTCTCGACTTAGTATATCTTTTTAATTAGCCTAATAATTCTATCTTCAATACCTAAAAACATAATTTTAATTATGCCGTAAGGCATTTCCCTCTGAAATCAACTTACCTCATTGCCTACCTGTCATTTTGTTCACCACACAATTAGATGTTAGACGATTAAACAAATTTCAAGCGTTAGATCAATGGCAAGGGGAAGAGACACGGGCGGAATGGAAACGGGACAGGCATTTTATGTTATGGCATTCGCGTCGTGGATTTCGTTCCACATGGGATATGCCCATTACAATTCGGAGCTCTGGAATCCATCGACATGCCTTCCCTGTTTCCATCTCCATTTTCTATATCTGCGTTCTCTTCAACAATATCTCCTGCAAAACGTAAAATGGCGATGGCTACAACTTTTCCATCAAAATGCACCAGCTCCTGGCCATTAATAGATGTTGAAAACATTTCAGCCACCTTGAAGACAACACTTGTGACAAGCTTGGGAATGATATTTCAGCCTCCAAAATGTTATAAGGGTGAATCTTATCAGGCTGATCTGCACAGGAAGCATATTTATGAATTGAATTGCATGGGATCACAATCTACAAAGGAAATGGAAATTGACTGTTCGAGTATTGGTGATGGAAGGTATTTCTATGGACTTGAAAGCATGGCAAGAGAAGAAGATGGTGACGGTGAGGAAGAAAAGGGGAAAGCTCAGTTGGGTTGCAATCAAAGTGGTAAGGAATCAACCGGGCAGAAATCTCTGGATGACACATCGAAGCTCCTATTAGCTGGTGCTGTCTCTACAATTATTTCGAGGTCAGTTCAAAGTATTTCGAGGTCAGTTCAAAGATTTTCTCTAGCTGATTTTACTATTTTAACCTATTATAAAGGGTCAAATTAAATATTATTATAAATATTTGGAAATGCGGCTTATACAACTTAGAGTTCTCCTTCGGCTAATCTGCTCAGCTGCGAAGGTGTTTCTATGCTGTCAAATTCACCCGGGAAATGCACCTGGTCTTTTCTACGCCCACTCACTTCTTCAGGAGGTTTTGAGTTTGGGTTTATGCCATAATTACAGCCAAGAAAAATACACACAGAGAAATTGCTCATGTGCATAAATAGAAAATCCATTAGCTTCAAGAGTATATTCAGGCTTATAAGGTGCCCTATTTCATTTAATATCTTTACTCAATTTCGCGTACCTCATCGTCTCACTTCCTCTGGATTGTTCTTTTACAAAACCTATATGACTATAGAATCTTAAATAATAAGACCTTTATCAAACATTATAAAGGTCAATGCTTTGCGGCTCAGTATTCCTCCCAAGGGATGATACATTGGTCTCTGAATCCTTTTCCATTCGTTTCGCCAACATGCATAGCAAATTTGCTTTCGCATAAAGCAAAAGTCTAGTGAACCAGTCAATAAAAGTTAAAGGGGAAAGGAGATACATATCGAAAGCCAGCGGGACAAAAGTCATTTTACGAAATTGATGAGGAAATTAAAATTCTTGATGAAAAATAAGCGCCATGAAGAAGCATAACTGTCTAGAAATTTCTCGATGCCGATGGAGTCGATTACCAGCTCTGAATGAACGATTGATAGCTGAGGCGATCTCAATCTCTCTAAAAATTCCTGATGTGATAAATATACCAACTGTAGAGTTTCAGAATCCAGATAATAAGCCCATCTGAAGGGGAAATAATGCTGCTTCAGGTGCTTCTATAGAAATCAGGTTTGGAGGAGTTGTTGGAGGTACCATCAACTGCTGGAAAAGTGGAAACATCTCAGTAGATGGTTGAATATCTCATGTCACAAACTCGATAGAAATGGGCAAAGGGATGTTGTAATTGTCCAATGAAGATAATTTGACCATGCCATTAACTCAAGGAACATAATCTATATCAAGAGCACTGCTTTCAAAAATAGGAACTGAAGGAACGTTCTCTCATTGGCTTAGGTATCATGATTTGGATCAGGAGCAATATCATCATTTTTAGGATTTACCCATTACAAATCATTTTTACGCCGTAAGGCGTTTCGCTCTGAAATCAACTTCCCTCATTGCTTACCTGTCATTTTGTGCACCACACGATTAGATGTTAGACGATTAAACAAATTTCAAGCGTTAGATCAATGGAAAGGGGAAGAGACACAGGCGGAATGGAAACGGGATATGCATTTTATGTTATGGAATTCACGTCGTGGAGTTCGTTCCACATGGGATTCGCTAGCAACATGGATATAGAACCCGGAAGATGTCGGACAATAGACGGTAAAAAATGGCATTGCTCACTCAACAATTAGAGCCTGCAAACTCATCTATGTTATCAGTGATAAACGTTGGAGTTCGGCATTTGACTGATTTGGGAAAAAAAGGTCGAATTATCATTACAGAGAGTCAAGGAACAGCCAAAGTGGTTGTAGGGTCAGCGTAGCAGGCAAGTCAAATATTGGATGTGTGGCAAGTGTCTTGATTGTTTAGAATATAATGTCTTTGTGGGTGCAATGTGGATTTGGGGATGGAGCATGTAAAATTAGGGTTTCCCTCATCCATGACCTTGCCCTGCCATGGAGTATTGGCATCAGTTTTTGGTATCAGAGTGTGGATTATAGATATGTGAGGAATGATTTCTTGTAAATATATGTGTATTTTTTACTTGTTGAAAAGCATCAAGTCGTTGTGTGCATAGTTGAAAGCGGCTGAGAATTTTATGTACTACCCATTGGAGATTGTAGCCATTGAATTTTGTTGGAGGAACATATTTCTATTGGAGGAGACATTGTTTACTGTGAATAGAACAAAGTTTCTCTGGAATGGGTGGCATGTATCAATCTACATTAAATTCACTAGTAGAGAATGGGGATCTGGTTCGAAGCTGGCAAAGGATAATCTCACAATTTTTCATTGACCAGAACTTAAAACAGAGACATGGATTCAACAATATATCTTCACAGTTTTTGATAGAGGTATGTTCGGTGTTCTTGTGTTATCTAATATTAAGGTTGTTTTCAGAGATTAGGCTTTCACCTTAGGCTTTCAAAGATTATGCCTTCACCTGTGTAAGGGGCATTTAGGAACATGAAAAGAACTAAAAGAATTTTTCTCTGCTGTTTTAATTTTCAGTTGCAGATATGCCATCTCTTCATGGATTTTGTGATTGATGGTATCGAGTTATAGATAGTTTGTGTGCTATGGTGGGTATATGTTTTCACAGTCGCATTCTCCTCTGTAGATTGTTGGATGAATTTTCTATTGCATATGTTAAGGATTGAATCTTCTTGTTTGGGATTTTGGACGAGTTTTTAATATTTATCTGATGTGTAATAAGTTTTGAACCCTAACACCCAACTTAATATACAGTAACCTATTTTATCATGGCCCCCAACTCAGCATTAACACAATACAATAATTCATTTTAACATGGATCCTCAACTCTGTATTAATAGGGGTAATGTCGGGATTCCAAGTTTGCATCAACATGATACAGTAACCCACTATAAAATGGGAAGGGATGGAACTTTGATCACTTGCCTTCATCTATATATGGCTTAAGCTGAATCATATATTCTTTGTTGTATATTAAGCACAGAACATGTTCTCACCCCAGTTTGGGCAGAAGAAAAGAAAATTTTAAACCCTTTAGATATGAGTAGGCCCTGAAGTTTGGCAGGCTCAAGATCTTACATATATCAGGGTCCCAACTAGATAGATATGGGAGATTGTGTAATTTGTTCCCTTATAAAATATTTTTAGAAAATGTAAACGTGATACCTTTCATTTTTAGTTGTAAAATTTTTAGATTCCTGATATTTAGTTATGTGAGACATGATTATACACAGCTTACAATAGATATTGATGTCAGACGAAAATTAGTTGTGTTTTCTCCCCATGCAAATTTAGTTGCATTTTCTCCCATGCAAATTTTTAATTTTTCATGTTCTGTATTAATTATTTTTCAATTCTGGTTCAAAATTGGGCTGGATGAATGAAAATTAAAAGGGAAAATGTGTTCGAGCATGAAATTTTACTTATTTTCTTGAAGGATTTGATGTATAACCTTGAGTGGTTTTTTCGCACTGATATTTGCTTGGACATATTTTTTTGATTCATTGCCATATTTCTGACTGTTTGATTAAACCATTTAATATTGCAATTTCTTATATCTTTGTTTCATAGAAACCTTTAATCTTGTGGCTCGGGAGTAGCTGTAGTTTTCATTGATTTTGATTCATTGCCATATTTCTGACTGTTTGATTAAACCATTTACTATTGCAATTTCTGATATCTTTGTTTCATAGAAATGTTTAATCTTGTGGGTCGGGAGTAGCTGTAGTTTTAATGATTTAAACATTGAAAGCATAGTTCTGTAGTGCGTTTATAATATTCCATTTGGTAAGGGTTAGTTTAATCCAATCAAATCTTTTATGTTTTGGTGTTTTTTTGTTATATTTTTTTGTTTAATTCGTTGAAATTTAATAAAAAAAGTGTTAGAATCACAAGTTTGAGTTGTAAAATCTACATAATCTAAATCTACATAATATAGATGTGTGAGTAGAAGGAATTTTCATAGTACTAATCTATTTATCTATTCAAAAAATATTTTAAATAATACAAAATCATAATCTTACCGAAAATTATAACCCCAAATAAAAAAATCCAAAACACAAAATAATTAAATTTCACTTAATTAAAATGATTTTCAAACCTGTGTACAATGTTAACAGAGTTAGGGATTGTTCCTTAATCTTTTTTTTGAAGGAAAAAGGTCTTTAAACCTTTGTGCAATGTTAACACAATTCGGTTTTGTAGATCCTGATTCCTTAGGCCTCTATGTCAAAGTAAATTTGTTTGTAGTGTAAACAGAAAAGGCTCATATATAGGGTCATTTTATATATAGGGATTATCCACTGCACTTCATGCCTTCGCAGACCAACCCTTCCTGCTAGCTGTAGTACCAATACGAGTCTTGCGAATGATCTGTCATGCATGAGATGTTGTCCTCTGACAACATGATCAATGTAAATAGGGTTTTTATGGTATGCAAAATGATACAGGAGTCTCACTGGTTCACGAGCGATCCTCACAACCAAAAACAAAATTTGTTTCCAGTTAAGATATTCATAGATTCTTCACTGATCTTAACTGAGCTCAGAATTTATGTTGTGATTAGGATTTAGTTATAGAGATCATACCCTGTATAGAATTCTGGTTTTGTAAAACACTTCCAGGGCTTGCATCACATTTTGAATTGGATTACATTCTGTCAACAATTGTGATTTGTAAACTTTACTGTTCGGTTGACAATTCACATGTCTGATAATCATTACCATGGAGGAAGATAAATGGTACAGGATTCATGCTGGGACCTCTCAAGGGAATAATATCAACTCCAACACTTTGTATCACTGATAGTCACTGGACTCTAATAACCATTACCTTGGAAAAAGAGAGCAGACTAGGATTCATGTTGGGACCTCACAAAGGAATAAGTCATTGAAGTGGAGGTTTGATTCACAATCACCGCATGGTACCTTCGTAAACAATGCCTAAGTTAATTTGGGCTGCCTGGATTTGTAATACATTTTTATTTGGGAATTGAAATGGGTCAACATGGAATCAAAGTCTGAATCACTAATTCACATTTGTTAGAGAATGATAATATAGAAGTCAAACTTCCAACCACCACTGGAAGCTTATAAATAGCATCGAAGGTGTTTTTTCTGTAGGATTAATAGAAGTCAAACTGCCAACCAACACTGGAAGCTCATGTATTGCATCAAAGGTGGCTTATTTAACTGTTGAATGCCTTCTTAACATTCCAAAGTTTTCTACAGTTTCAATAGTTCCTAAAGTATAGTTTGCCATAAATTAGAAAGGAAACCTGTCTTACTGGCTCTTGGGCATATATTGTGTAGTGGCATTATGGCATCGTCTGTGTTGTTCAAGTTTCTGCTGTGTAAATAATTGACTTGCTTCCAGATTTTTTGTGCACTGACTATTGCAGCCTATAGATGCACCATAAAACAAGTTACAACAAATATAAAGCAGAAGAGTGTTTTGCCTTAACACAGCTGCTATGTAAACATCCAGCCAAAAAACCATGCCAAGCCCCAGACATCCATACAAGTTGAAAAGAAATAGGGCTTTTTGATAACATAGTCACAGTAAAGCTCAAGGAAAAAAATACTACCATATATTTCTAGATTTTCAGACAATACATGGTAATATAAAATTCAGGCTTCAACAAATAATTTGGGCCTTGGATCTTCAGACAATACACTCTAAGCTTATTTATCCAACTTCGTTTTTTTCTTGAATTAGGTGGCAGTAACACTAAGCTACATTGAGTTAACAACAACAAATTTTACATTGAATAACACACATTCCAAGTTAGCCCAAGGCCTTGTGCAACAATTATCCCCGAATTACCCCTTTCTAACAAGAGGCAAACAAATAATCATGTTTTATCAAGGATAGCAAATGTAGGAAATACATCAACTAAAACATGCAAGCTAAATATAATGAATGTTAGATTTTTTGTTAATCTTCACATATCCTCTCGACCTGCATCTCCTAGAAAGCAAGGTTTTGTCTTACTATCTATGTAAGGACAGCTGAATAGTACTTTAGGAAGGTTAACTGACCCTTGCTTTATGAATAGCCCTTTAGGAAGAAAAAATCATTTTAGCCTTTATCTATAGAGAAGTATTGAATACATTTAATTAAATAATAAAAAAATATACAATGAGCAAACAAAAATTGTCACAAAAAAAGACAGACAGAGGAGAATGCAACAGAGAAGATAGCATGATAATCAGGCAACAACTTGAATAGATAAATTGTAGTCACACTCTCTAAGTGTGGGAGAATTCCAGATAATGTAAGGTTGACGCATGCATTTTATTTCCAAAGCACTTCAATTCTCTATCATATATTTTACTCTCTAATATTTGTCCACTATGAATACATCATTTCTTCTGCTAAAATTAAAATATTTCAGTGGATGGTATGTCTTTTATTTGTTGTACATTCATGCCTTAATCAATAAATTTGATTCCAATTGCTGAGAACCCTAGTGTTGCGAACACAAGCTCAATATCTCTCTTTGATCATTGGAATTTTTTTCCAACATTTGATACCAAAGCTAATGGTCTGTTCATAAGGAAGGCCAGACTTTAATTTTCGGGTTGGTTACCTATTTGAAAAAGAACAAGTAATACAACAAACACTCATGCAAATTAGAAGTCTCAAAGTACACCAGAACCATGGATGTAGCTAGCTTGACTTTCTTCTTTGTCTAAAACGGATCTGGTTGTAAAATTTAACAGCCTGGGATTTCATCTGGAAGCTGCAAATGGGAATTCCATTATTGAACAATATCATTTATCTTTCTGGAAGAACATGAAGTCAAACATACCATATGAACTACTAGAATCAATAAATGGGAAACTAATAATCACAGGACTCTTACTTGTAGCATTTTGAGCATTAATGATCAAATGACTCACATCAGCAGTGCCAAAACACCAAAAGAAAAATGCACCAAACGAAAAATGGGGCACACGTGTGTGAAAATAAATCTATAACTGTGAGATTTGTCTGAGGGAACTTCACCAAATAAAGAGGAGGCTCCTAATATGTAGCCAAACACAACAATCAATTGAAATTCAAGTTGTTTAACATTTATGAATATCAAGCTGTCATCCTAAGATATAGCTGAGGAAGTTTTCACAAATAAATATGACAACATAAGATGTGGCCAACAACATCAATCACTTCAAAAAATTGTTAGAGATGCTAGCACCTGTTGAGGCACCAATTCAAAATGTACATGCAGTCATCGCCTTGCTTGCATTACTAGCCTAATCTTATGACAGTCTGGTCACTTCATTTCACATAGAGCCCAGATCGCCATAATAATGCAAGAGAAGACATGAAAGAAATATTCAAGGTTGATAACAAAAAACATAGTTTTCTTTCAGCAAGTAGGAACAAGAAGTTCGAGAAAAAGGTTGTTGATCTGACACGAAAATGAGATTCACTTGCAATTATATTCTTTGTTGCTAAAATAGCCAGGTATAATTCATTTATTGCAGAAAGCAATGGCACCACAACAAAGGAGCATTGAAAAATGTTTTCAGTTGAAAAGGAGGATAACGCAAATGTGGCAACATACTTCAGGTAGTTTGAGCCTACTACTTACATCAATGCTCCACCGGTTGGTGCCCTTGCATTTTTCCGTGGTCATCCTTCCTAGCAAGCATGTGAAAATTAATGTGCACCAAATTCCTCTCATAGAATTGAATATATTTGTACTTAAAATCTCACCCCAATGAAAAGCCCAAATAAACTATGCACCTGGAAAAGTGCACAGGCAGGCACAGTGGATGTAGGAAGCTAGCAATGGTGGTGGTTTAGGATTATCTGATTTTCATGGCCTCCATGGCTAAGTGGGTAGTACACAATCAAGCACACTGGATGTAGGAGCTTGAGTTTGCAATTGTAATGGCGGTGGTTTATTGTATTTTTTTCAACTAAAAAAATTGTGTTTGGAGCAGTTTTCAGATATATATAATTTTTCTTGAGATTGGACTGCGTTTGGAGCAATTTTCAGATATATATATATTTTTTTTGGGATTAGACCTCCCTACTTAACTATTAACCATTAAACTACATCCTAAAAATTATTGAAGATGTTTGAATGGCTAAGTGGTTCGTTATAAATATGGTAACTGATTACGATGCAATGGGAAAACACCTTCAGCGTCGCTCGAACCTGCGCCCAAATGGAGACCTTGAATGTATCTGTTTCGCTAGACGCTGAGAGCTGCCAATGCAGACAATTTATAGCAGCACGGGGTGGGATTCATATGCATGAGCCTTCCGGGCGCCCACCAAAATGGTGGATGTCATTGTTCATAGAGTATAATTTACCTTACGCCTAGGGCACAGCCTGCCGGGATTCAGCACCGCGAGTGGACCTACGAGGTGAGCAAGCACCGTAAACAGGAGAAATGAATGCTCGAGAGGACCTGTTCCGGTTGTGCGAATGGCGCAAATGAATGTTTGGCGCGAGGGATCGTTTGAAATTGCGCTGGTGTTGGTTGCCAGCACAGCGGGTGCCAGCTCGAAGGTGGTGGGGCAAAGAAGCGTTAATTATTGTTATATGTTATCGATTGCTTTACATAGTGTTATATGTTATCGATTGCTTTACATAGTGTTATATGTTATCTATTGCCTTACGGCGTTTTCTTTGCAACGTCTGGTGCAAATGCTAGTTATAGAGTACTCCAACTTGTAATGTCTTTCACTTTTATTGAGCTTCAAAAGGAGTTCTATATCATTGGAAAGCAAAGCCAACAACAAGCAACCCTAAAATTTAATTGTGCCATTATTGAGGAAGGAGATTCAAATCAATAAGAGGGTAAGGAAAATAAGTTCATACATGGATCTCGAAAGAAAATATTGTTGTATGATCTTTTGATGCTTGTACACTACATTAGTGCAAAGTATCTAACGGGCTTTCGTACATAAAATTTGCAATTTTGCCAGAATTACAATTATTAGGAAATAGGACCTAAGCCATTTCAATCAATAAAATAAAAAAAAATAAAACTAAAATTATTATAATTTCAAAAAATAATTTATTTTTTTTATTGTAAACCTTACAGAATGCATTTTAGTTTTTTTGTGAAACATCAAATCAATTCATGATCAACACATTATCTAATAACTTATATCCCAACAAGGATATATAATAATATAACCATTTTGTTATCAATTTTAAAAATACTTTTTAAATTTATTGATTATAGTATAAAATCAAAGTAATTTCTAAACCATAATGGTTATGAATTTCCCATTTTGAACCACATAAAATCTAATTAAAACCATTGATTGACTAATGTAAAGTCTAATACAAACACTTCATTAACAAAAATCTTTTAATGTTAAAAATATGACATTTCCTATGTCAACATAGTGTCAATCACAAAAACAACTATATGCAAGAGAGACATCATTTAATATATTCTCCCCACAGTATTCGGGGTTCGATTTGAAAAAAATGCATAAGGTCTCGTACAACACAACAGTTGAAATAAAAGTGTTCAACAATTAGAAACTAATGTGTAGAATCCCTCGAAAAATTTATAGTTTTAAAACCTACTACGAGCATTATAGTCCAAAATACCGACGAATAAGGCTGAATAATGCATACAACCGTAGACTTCGAAAATTTGAAAGGTGAAGAGAATAAACACCTTATTGAAAAAGAAACGACCTGGCAATTTGGACACATAAACCCATCTAGTTGGAAAAACAGCCGGCTTGGCAATTTGGTAGAAGATTAAGAACTTGTGGAGATTGTGCAATTTAAATGGGTAAAAATAAAAATGTTATTGAGGAATGTTTAAGTTAAAAACAAAAATACTAAACGATTCTGTGTTTTGGAGTTTCCAGCATGGATTTTATGATGTTTTTGTTTTATATTGTGTGAAGTTTTTGTTTTATTTTTGGTTCATTTGTGAACGTAAAAACGGATTTTAACATTGCAGATTTTAATATTTTGAAAAACTTAGCAGCACTAAAATTCTACAAAATTGACCAATCAATTTTGTAATTATCAGAGTCTTAAAAAATTTTAAATAAACTTGACAAAAAAAATATACACATAAAAACCTTTCGAATATAAAACAATAAATATTAACAATATAACCATTATTATCAAATTATTATGTTTAATAATTCTCTTTAGGAAGAACTTTTTTATCTATCACTTTGTCAGATTTAATGTTAAAGTATTGAAAGAGATTTAATGTTAAAGTATTGAAAGATTTTTAAAGATTAGATCCTACTATTTTAACTTAACTGTCAACTGAACGTTGATTTGTTGATTCGTGTAAACCTTCACCTTGCTCATCTCTATAATAACCAATAAACTTATTGCAAGTAATTTTCTGATTTTTCCCTTATTTTGTTGTCTTTTGTCAAGGAGCTCTTATAGTTTTTCCCACTTAAATGTTACTTAAGCATCTGTTCAGTTTATAAATGTCTCATGCCAATATTTGTTGTAATTTTGGCACAGACTTTGTTGTATAAAATGTCTCGCGTGTGAACGTTCAAATTTTGTTTTAGAATTTCTGAACATTTCCAGAGGTCAGACGTTTTAGCTTAATTGATGACGATTTGTTAAGCGGATTTTGTGAAAGAGATGTGTTGACATATGATGCAGGTTACGACGAGCCTCCCCATGTAGCCAACACTGAAACACTACAAGGTGCGCTAAATTTCGAAACTTCAATTTTAATTTTCCACCCACTAAACTGGAATTTCTGTACTGCTGCAAATCTGTGTCAAATGAATTAATATTGAATCTCTCCTCCTATTTCTATTCATGAATGCCCTTGAATACTTCAAAACACATCAGTTTTATGAGAAGAACCCCAAGATTTAAAAGGCAATTGAACAAAAGTCTACTGAATATTTGGTAAGAGCGGAGAAAATCCACAACGTGTTAGATGATGTAGTGAATGACCTATTGGAAATGCTGGTGCAGTTGTTGTGACCAAGCCTGGAAACAAGTATTGGGATGGAGAGGATCTTGGCCAAGAAAATTTGGGTGCCGCCATCAATTGAACGATTATTCATGAGGAACTTAAAGTGAAACCGAATAATGTGGTAGAGCTGAAAGTGTGGTACAGCCTTTGCAAGAGACAGTTATCCTTCCTGTAAACATTTCCTAATTTTTAGAAAAGAGAGTAGGCAGTTAGTCACTTTCCCCACTCAATGGTATGGAAGTTTCATCTTTTGTATCCTCAAAAGCATGAATTTTTAAGTTTCATCTTTTGTATCCTCAAAAACATGAATTTTGCATATCTATCAATGAGCACGATTTGGTATCTTTTGTATTGCGCGGGTGTTTGATTCCGTTATCAGGAGATTTTTGGATTCTTCAAAATATGTGTTAACTTTTTGAAATTTAAAATTGATGCATGACTTTGTAAATTTTAAATTTAATTTTCAAAATTCTAAATATCATTTTAAGTTGATAAATTTTAAATTTCTCTCTAAATTGATAAATTTTAAATTAATTTTATTAAACTGGTTTTTTAATTTATGTGATTTTTCACTGCAATTCCTTTAGCAGTTATACTTAGGATGAATCATAATTCAAAATTTGATCACCAATTGGAGTTTCAAGATTATGGAATGTTGCTATCCAAAACTGTAACAATGAGAGAGGTGTATATAATTTATATCTTAATTAATATAAAGATCTAGATCATAATATTGTAAATGACTTGTGTTTATATCACTTGTGTTTATATGAGAAATATAATATTCATAAATTAAACCATTACATCAGATAATATAAATTCAATTGAGAAGATAATTAAAAATAATAATAACAACCAACTATATATATATGAAAATGTGAGACACATATAATTAATATGATTGATATTCATCAACACTATATTTAAGAAATTTATATTCAAATTTAATTAACAAAAATAAAAAATTCAATATTTATCCTAAACATTTAATATTTTATTAATAAATTTGTTTTTTTTAGTTATTTATTTATCTATATTATGATACTATGTATATTACATTAAAATAAAAAATTAAATTATATATATATTAATACTTGTATATCTAGATATGTGAAATTTAAATAAATTTAAATAATATTTAAAAAATAACAAAGATCCATGTTAATTTTGATCTATCATGCAGTATGAAAATTTCTTCAGTTGTAAATATTTCTCTTAATCTCTGTTCTCAGAATAAGCTTTACATCTTGAGAGATTTGATCCCTTTTGTTTGGTAGATCTAGGGTTAAGATGGATAGATGACACTCTTACTTTCAATCTATTCATCGTGAGAGAGTATAAGAATACTCAATTGGATACATGTAAACTTTAATTTTGTGGTGTGATACAAAGACACTGAAAGAGGTGGTACACTAAAGGGATGAAGAAGTATAATGATGATGAAGTGGTATATTGCGTGTATGAGGAAGGCATAGCCACAAACACATTTGTAACCCTGTAATCCACCTCTTTCATCAATTAATTCATCAATTAATTAAGGGATATATTTGTGCTTGGATAAAAAAGACTTCAAACATAAGCTACATTTCCCTTAGTGTTTCATATAATTACTTCTATATGCATGTCTATTTTAAAATAAAACTTCTACAATTTTAATTTAATTCTCAATTATTATTTGGTGGATGCTAAGAATTTAACATTCACAAAATATTCTGGAATATTCATAATATTATACACAAATCAAAAATTAAAATTTTTACGTTATTTCTTTGGAAAGAATTCCCCGCTACCACTTTGCACTAAGCTGCTACCACTTTGCACTAGGCTACCACGTTACAACTTTGCAGAAGCTGCTACCACCTTACACTAGGCTACCACTTTACATTAGTTTACAAAGTTGGATCCAATGTTAAATGATTGAAAAATGATCTGCTTTCAGATTAATAATTAAGAAAAACTAATAGTTACCAAAAAACACTAATAGTTACGAAAATACCTACACATATCTCCTACTCCCTCACACGCGTGAATATCGAGCTACGCATTGACAATTCGGAGTTGCGAACGGATAACTACACATGGTTCCTCTTCATTACCCGGATAACTACACATGGTTCCTCTTCATTACCCGTGACTGCCCTTGGATCTCGCTGGTGTTTCTTGATCATTAACCAGAAAATGTCGGTGACTGAATACCCCTTATCGTATGAACCTCATTTTTCTTCTTTCTGTCAGCCTTGTTAACGATATGTGTTCCGGAGCCAATGCTTCATTAATCTATGTTTTTCTTTCTTGAATTACAGTGAGGGATTAAGAATTTTGTTTTTCCGACACTGTGATATCTTCTTACAAGCTTTTTTAAAGAGTGCATTTGAGTAATATACGGTAAATAAATGAAATCCATAGAAGCATAAGCACTGCATATTCTTTAATAGGAACAACCGAACATTGCCGCCTTTTGGCATTTAGAAGGGGTACCCATAGACCCTATCCAGCATTTTGAGATGGAATACTAGAGGACATCTACATAATGTCGTCTTGCATATTTCATTGTCAGCGTTATTGTTACGAGACGTGGTCAGAGTTACCATGATTTCAGATGGATTACCAAAGCCTATTTTCTATAGGCATCTTCTTTTTTACGATACAACCATTCAATATATTTTTAATGGTTTTTGTATATGCGATATTTCATATCTATGGATGCACATGCTTTCTACAATTTAATAAAGGTACGTGTACATAGTATTTTGTTTATTTTTGTTTTTCTCCCAATTTAGGTAGCTCAATATAGAAAGAAAATGATTAAACGCATTCTACTTTATTCATTAATTTTCATATTAGTAATTACTTAGTTTTACAGAATTTTCATTGAAGAAATATAAATAATTGCAAGAGAACCATGGGAACAGAAAAAACTGATGTGAAACGCTTAATCAAAGGTTCGATAATATCATTTGTATCGACAAAACATTATTCCATTTATTGATCTACGTTGCACGTTTCCCCAAATATAAAGGAAAATTTATTGAGGATGCTTGTATTTTGTCATTCCAGATACATTCTGTTTCAAATTTCTTTTTTCCTTTCAAAGAAGGAATGGCTGTAGGAAATGGTATGAATATATGTGCATTTCCGTTTATTCATATATTTCACAGATCAAATGAAGAAATCTTGTCAAATCCCAATATAAAGAAGTAGGTGTTGGGTGTCATGTTTTGATATTTTTGTTTTATTTTGCTTTTATGGAATTTTGAGTTGTGTTTGAGAGTAATTTTCATGGATCGAAAGTATTTTTAATGGGCCAGAGTTAATTTTATCCCCAGTTGAAAGTATGATTAAAAGGTTGAAGTTAATTCGATTTTATTTTGCCGTTCTCTTCTTTTTTTTATTTTTGCTTCAAGTTAATTTGTTTGTAAAGTGTCCATTTTCGTCTTTACCTTAAGATCAAAAGCGGAAGAATCTAAAAAATTCACAAAGAGCAAGGACGACTGACCGTATAATGGATCACTGCCATTATCACTTATTCATATATTTTAAAACTTTAACGAAGAAGCCTTGTCCATCCCTAACATATATAAGTAAGGTGTTTCGTTGTATGTGTTTTTCTCATATGTATTCTCTCTGAGATTATAAGCTGGCCTTAATGTTTTAGAAAGACTTTTTTCGGTAATGGTGAAAGTATGTTTGGCATGGCTAGACACAATTTTCTTTTATTTTGCATTAATTTGCATTTTAGTTTTAGATAAAAACCCAAGAATATCACGAATTCACAAATAATACACGAATAATGTTATATGAATATTCCATTTTAATTAATAAAGACGAAATTCATAGTTGCTTTTTCTTTCACATCTCCCAGTGGTATAGGTTAGGCAGCTTTCGTTGTTGAACAATATGCAACTCAGGTTTGAACCATATAAATCATGAATATATAATATAACAACCTACCCGAAGCTAGGTAGGTTTCGCTGTTGAAACATATGCAACTCAGGTTGAACCATATAAATCATGAATGTATAATATAACCACCTCTACGAAGATTGCAAGTAAGAGCCGATCAAAATGTACAATACATTTTCCAGATATAACTATACAGTAAATAATCTTAGCAGACCAAAAGGAGTTGCTACTGTGTGCGTATTTCATATGGTGAAAGAAAAAGAAACAATTTGGGTTAGTTCAACACTTGTTCATGTCACAGATAAACACATATGTCTCTTTTTCCTTTTCCAACACTATAAACTCTTTTTCCTTTTCCAACACTATAAACTCCGGATAAGATAGAATGCAGATGTTTTTATTTTGCTAAAATAATTAATTAGGCCAGATGAGATAAAAATAATAAATATATGATTCAGAATTGGTAGTAGATTGTATTGATTGTTTACAATAGTTTTGGTAGTTTTTCTCCCTCCAAGAATACATATTGCAAAATCTAGAATAGGTTTTGTATGGCCATCTTTTTGGGAAATAGTCAATGGGTATCAATCAATTATAATTATATGTGGAATGTTTATAATTATTGAGATGACCGACTTATATCAATGTTTATAGGACAATATCAGTTAGTATCACGAGTAAACACGTTGTAAGGAAGTAAATATATTGAATAATGAACAACAACCAAAGATTAATGTAATTTGTTGTCTCGCTTCTAAGTCTAAGTAGTTTGTAGATATAGGTAGGGTAATTTACTGGTTGATAACTATCTTCACAACAATACATGAACTGTTGTCCACAAATCATTATTCTAGCATAAAGTCATGGGCTTTAAAGGAAATATGAAATTCTAAACCCTTAGTATTGACGAATAAGTAATAGATGATATCAAAACACTAATATTTGACTTTTTGTACCTAAGTATTGCACTTGGAGGTGCTCCAGAGTCTATAGGGTATATGTGTACGAGCTAGATGTGAGATGTCAGATTTTTTATATTGTAATTTGGTTTTTTATTAAGAAAATTATAAACATTTTTTTAGAAAAAAATATAATATACATATCACATTATAATATATAAGATATAAATAGTACTTATAAATTTTACTTTTTTTGAAAGCTTGGTAGGACTACATCTTCATCACGTCTAACTTTAGGGGTTGATAGCAGAAGATTTGAACCCAAGACTTGTAGTTCGGTGAAACTTCATTTTGGTACCCCAAGAAGACAAATAGTACTTATAAATTAGCATATGTTTTACAATATAAATTAAAATAATCATGCCATAACTATCTTTTAATCATGAATATTTACAATGAATATTATAAATTTTAAATATGGTTTTTTATAATAGCATAGGCCAATACCCAGAAGAGAAAGATAGAGAGAGGGAGGAGGAGAGGATATAAGAAATCATAATACCATGGGCTAATACCATGGCTTTTCAATACCATTGTCGATCTAGGCTTTTGACTATTATGTTATAGATCTAGGATTTTAATTATTTTGTTACGATACCATGGGCCAATATCATAGCTTATCCATACCACATGCAAAAAAACCATAACTTCTTTCAAAATCATAATATTTTATAAATATTTTATTTTAAATTTTATTTTATAAGTCATAATAAATTTAAAAGAAAAGGTTATAATTACTTTTGAGGTATATATAGACCCTGGATCCTCACGACTACTATAAATATTCCTATAGAGATTGAATCGAGGTTATAATAACTTTAAAATGAGAATACTTGTATATATATACATATCTGAAATTTATAAAAAATATAAATAATATTATAAAGAAGAGAGAGAGGAGAGGGTAGCGAGGAGGAGATAGGGAGGGGGATAGAGATGGATTTGTAGGAGGACAGAGAGGGAGGGAAGACCAAAGAAATTAAGTGATGGAGTTGGAAAGAGAGAGAGAGAGAGGGAGTGACAAGGGAGATACAAAGATGGAATGAGGGAGAGAGGAGACGAGGGGAGAGAGAGAAAGGGAGAGGATTGAGATATGGAAAGAAGTGGAAGACAGAGGCACAAAGACATAGATATGGAGAGGGGAGAGGGAGGGAGATAGTGATAGAGTTGGAGGGTGGAGAGAGAGAGTGTGTATTTCTGTGATGCGGGGATAGACAAAGGGAGGTATGAGAGAAAGGGAGAGAGAGGAAGGAAGAGAGAGAGGACTTGAGAGAGAGGAGAGAGAGAGAGGAGAGAGAGGGGGAGAGATATATATAGTTGGGAGGGCAAGAAAGACATAGAGAGAGAAAGACGTAGAGGGAAAGGGAGTGAAAAGTGAGAGATGGAGAGGGGGTGTGGGGAGAGAGAGAGAGAGAGAGAGAGAGAGAGAGAGAAGGGGAAGAGAGACAGGCAAAGGAATAGGGAGGGAGAGAGAGATAGATGTGGATAGAGAGTGTGTATGTTTTGATGGTGAGAAGGAGGGACAAGGGCATTTCGTGATCTATATGGAGGGGGAAGAGAGGGAAGAAGAGAGAGGCAAAGAGAAGGATGGAGAGAGAGAGAGAGGGAGATAGAGAGAGAGGGAGAGAGAGAGAGATGGAGAGATAGTGTATGTTTGTGGGATTATATAGAGAGATAAAGAATGAGAGGCATAGGGAGATAGAGATATAAATGGAGAGGGCAAGAGGGAAGAAGAGAGACAAAAAAGAGGGAGGGAGGAAGAGAGATAGATATGGAGAGAGAGAGATAGAGCCTAACATGTGTTTACAAGACTGAGATAGGGAGACAAATAAGGAGGGATAGAGGGAGGTATATATATAGATGGAAGGGGAGAGAGGAAAAAACATAAATATAGAGAAAGGGATGGAGAGGTATAGAGAAACAGACGGGGGAGAGAGGGAGAAGGAGAGGGAGAAGTAGGGAGGGAGGAAGATAGATACATAACGGAAGGTGGAGAGAGAGGAAAGAAGAAAGGGACACACCGAGACAAATACAAACATAGAAGTTAGATATAGAATGTCATGAATATTTCGGTTTTTCACTAAATTAGATGTTTTAATTTTGGTGTAGTTTTTTATTTCTAATATTATTTGATCGCTTACACTAGATGCATTCATTTCAATGTATATGCCGATTTTTAATTCTATTTAATACCTTACACTAGATGCATTAATTTTAGTGTAGACGTTGAATTCTACTTCTATTTCATTTCTTGCACTCGATTCATTAGTTTCAGTGTAGATATTTATTTATAATCCTATTTGATCGCTTTCATTAGATGCATTGATTTCAGTGTAAATGTCGATTTCTAATAATATTTAATACCTTACACTATATAAATTGAATTTAGTGTAGATGTTGATTTATACTTCTATTTGATTTCTTGCACTAGATGCATTGGTTTTAGTGTGGAAATTGATTTATAATTATATTTTATTGTTTGCAATAGATGTGTTGATTTCTATTCCTATTTGATTGTTTGCACTAGATGCATTGGTTTCAGTGTAGATATTGATTTCTAATCCTATTTGGTTGTTTGCGCTAGATGCATTGATTTAAGTGTAGATGATGATTTTTTATTTGATGCACTAGACGTATGATGTAAATTAATTTCAAGGTAATTAGATTAATAGTGTGCATTTATTTCAATGTAAGCACATATTTTCCCTCTCAATATTTGATAATTGCTGAAAGACAAAAAAATATCAACAAAAGAAAAGGACCATCCTACAATGAAATCTTATCAAGTTTTCTTTCATGACATGGTGACTAGTATGCTCAATTAATTGGAGTTGTGGGAGCTCCAGTAATCCCACGAAATTAGGTTTGAAATGACATTTCTCGATAGATTGCCTTTTTCCCCATTTTAGGTGGGCTCGATTATTTCCTCAAAAATGATTAAAAATATTATCAAGTATTGAAATATAAATCATTTCCTTTTTAGACACTTAGAAATAAAATGAAAACTTATTAGATTAAACAATTTTTAATAGGTCAACGACCCACAAAGAAAAAAACATACTTAATGTGTATCAAATCAAATCAACATAAAATGGTTAATGGAATTAGGATTTGTTTCGAGTCTACTAGTGTGTCATAAATTCCAAAATAGTACTACTACCCTTCCCTTGTCCCTGTAGGTCATTCAAATTTAGAAACAATTGTAGCTCAATCATATTCATAAATAACTATTAAATTGGATTTTTTCCCATCCTATTGATTGAGGGACAAATGTATATAATGCTTGTAGGTCAACATATATGTTTTAGGAGCCCAATGAGGACCAAAACTAAATCTCTTTGAAGAGAAAATAAGAAAATTTTACATGGGAATTGTTACTTCATGTTGTAAGTAGCCTCATTATTTTTGATACCCAATTTAGTACAACTAACATAGATAAATCATGAAACAATTATGATTTGGTTGATCTATGCCCAATTCATTAATGAGTTTCATGGCATGGGGAAATTTTTGGCCATAACATAATAAATATTGCAAACCGAAATATAATATGATAATGTATATACATATGTTATATATATTATAATAATCCTCAACTATGGTATCTTTAACAAGAATATATTAAGAAATGCTAACAATAGTTTTCTCCTTAAGCTATGCTCATGAGCTTCAACTATAGTAATACAATTAATGTAGCTATGAGCTTGATGAACATAGTATAGGTAGGACAAGGTCAGTCATAAAGATAATTTTAGCTATCAAAAACTCCACGAACATAGTAGTTTTCTAGATCATGTCTCTACAATTATACTATTATCTAAAATAGAGAATCAAGAAAATTACTATCAAAGCATTTTTGGTACATAAATAAGGGTGTTCTGACATGAATTTGAATTCCTAAACAAGATTTTTCGTACAATGCTCAATTGCGGCTTCCCCTCTTCTTATTCTAGCTTGGACCTTGACACTCATCCTCCTTGCACACATTTAAACTATGAGGCACAAGGAAGTTGTTCCATATAGGTTAATTTTGATAGAATAACAAAAGTGTGAAACTCTATTATATTTTCCTCTACAAATGTGATGGAAAGTTTGCCTTGAATGTTGGCAATTTCATGGATAATGTAATATAAGCTAAATGAAAATTTAGTGTCTTCTATATAAGATCAAGAAAGTTATGCCCAATATCCAACACCACAGAGCAAGACATGTTTCCATTTCCACAATTTCTACCAAATATCTCTTAGTGTTGGAGTTGTTTTCTCAAAATACTTGCTTTTACTACTCTTAGAGTGATGAAAACCATCATTATTGCATATAGGATCATTTAGATATGACAAGAAAAGTTTGATGCTCTGTTATAGTTTACTCTACAAATGTGATGGAAAGTGTGCCTTTAATCTTGGAAATTTCGTGGTTAATGTAGTATAAGATAAACCCAAATTTACATTCTTCTATACAAGATCAAGAAAGATATGCCAAGTAGCCAACACCACAGAGAAAGACATGTTCACCAATTCCACAATTTCTACCAAATCTCTCTCTATACTATAGTTATTTTAGCAATAGCCTTCTTTTTACGTCTCTTGAAGTGATAAAATCCACCTTTCCATATATTTGTTACTATCTACACAAAGAACAAAAATGACCAAATTCATATCAACTAATGAAATATAAATCACTTCCTTTTAAGAAACTCATAAATACAATGATAACTTTGTAGATTAAACAATCTTTAATAGGTCAAGAACTCAGAAGGAAAAAAACATACTGAGTGAGTATGAAACCAAATCAACATAAAATTGTTAACGACATCCATATAAAACCCTTATCAATATGGAAGTAGCATTTTACAAAATCTAGGTTCATTAAAGTAAAATATTAAGATTCTTGAGGTTGGAAAGAAGAGTACCTAAAGAAAAGATAACATAAAAGAACATATTCTCAAGAGAAAAAATCTTGATGCATATTTAACATCAAAATCGGCCTCATGATTTGTGAAGCTCATGGAACTAGTATTACAGTAAGATTAAATTGTAGCATGGTCCTTGCCTTTTTTTGATATTTTTTTGTCTTTCAATAGTTGTCAAAGAAGCTTTAATTATTTATATATGTTATTTCCTTATGACGTTTCCTTTTCAACATTTGGTGCAATTGCTAGTTAATAAACAAAGAACATTAACCATAATTTGTTTATTCAATCTAAATCCCTTAAAGAGAATGATGACTAGCACAATAGATAAAGCACATTTATCGAGGTATTGGATGAGTTATTAATTTTAATTTTGCGTGGAATACAATTTATATTAAATTATGATTACAATGTATAAGAAAGTGGCCAAATGTTATTTCAAAGTTGTTAATTTTGACATTTAAGTAGAGTACGATTTATATTAAAATATGATTACAATTTATAAGAAACAGGAGAAGAAAGTGATTAGTTTTTTTATACTTAAGAATTTATTTATATATTTGAAGATCTTTTGTATAATAAAAAAAATGTTTAATATACTTAAGTATATTAAAATAAAAATCTAAAATAATTAAATATATTTCAAAAAATTTAACTATATTTTTATTAATAATTATATTTATTGAAAATTTAAGAGAATAAAAAAATATATTAAATAATATATATTGATTATAGTGGATCTACTTTCGAATGGGAGGTCACGAGGTCAATTCTCCTCAATGCCTTCAAGGTTAGGCTCTACTAATAGGCTAACAGTATGTGATCTCTTTTGTGGATCTCCTTGAATATGTCCTAGAAGAAAAAAATTATAATGGAGCTTTTGCCACAAGGAAAATATTTCCTTCGAATATATATATAATAGAGATTATTGTGTTGTGAAATAATATGTAAAACATGAGATGAAAGGTTTAAATCGTGGTGGATAAGCCAACAAGGAAAAATATAATTGAACTTTAATAACATAAGTATAATTTATATTAATGAACTTTCTAAACAATCTTTTTCAAATAAGCTATAAAATTTCCTGAATAGAAAATATGTCAATGAAGTCAACCACAAATGACTGACCATTGTTATAACTAGCCCTACAATTTTTGTATTCAAGCTTTTGTGATCCATAATGAATTCAGCAAAGTCTTTCGGTACAATTCACATAAGAGAAATTGATTTAGGAGCATATGGACTTAGCTAGTAATGTGAAAGTTTGTTCACATGTTGTGGCTAAACAAGATGAAATTCATTGACCTAATCAATTGAAAGGTAGTTTTACTAAGAGGGTTTGATCTCTCAAGAAAAGAGTTGTATTTGATTATTGTAATAACTTAGAAGTTGTCTTATTTTAGGCTCAAAGACAAGTTGTTACCATAGGTATGAGATAGAGCTAGGAATTAGAATATTTGCTATTAGATTTATTAAAAAGAGGGATTGATTTGTTAGACACAGTTAGAGTGTAATGTCCCCACACGTAAATATTTTTTTTTTAAATAAATAAATATTTAAATACTGCAGATTACAGTGATTTAAACCTCAAGCTATGGATCCCCTAGGGATTTGTTAAAATTCGTATCACCGCCTACACTCCACGTGGCGCATGCTGATGAGCTGAGCCCGAATTTCTATATGCCAACCTGTGATGTGTCTTAATCATTTATAAGGAAATTAATGGTTGGTTGGCCTCATGCTATACGAAGCCTGCAAGCTTGTCCTACCTTCTGCTGTGCATGGTGATTCTCGCTAATCCGATGGTTGAGATGAACCTCAGTCAATCCGATGGTGGTGGGATTGAGAGTTGTCACAACTTCCCAATCTATATTGTAGTTGGCCTTGGAAACTAGCTCATTTGGATTAGTCGGTCTCCCTCTCGGAGGGTTCGCTTAGTCTCTCCAATCCGCACTCGGGCCCGGAAGCCGATTTGCAGACTTAGTTCAACTACCTTCGAATTAGTACATGACTTATCAGCTTAGCGTGAACAGGGTTTAACTATTCTGCTCCATTGTTGTATACATCTTATTCTCAGTTTTACATTTCTTGTTTTATGCCTCTGATGATATATGGTATGCAGCTATAGGCTCTTGGCTATGAGGCGGCTGACAAGACTAGAATCAGTGTTGCGCACTTTCCGAGGTTCCTAGCAGGTAAGGTTATGGTAAACCGAGCATAGCTCTTGAAATAGTTTTCTTTGATTGCGACACTCCTGAAACTTATCTGAGTTTTGGAATTTTTTGATTTAAGGTGGTATGCCATTCCTAGCTTCGTGGCAAGCCTGGACTAGGGGTAAACCCCATCTCTGACATGTCGGACTCCCAGGTACGGGAACCTCTCCTGCTAAAGCTTGGCTAGACATTCATAGGATTTCGTGTGATTCAAGAATTTTAGGGTTTCCATTTCTTTATATGTTTAATAGGCATGGTTTAGGGGCGATTCCACTCTGTAATTTTTGTGTAAGCTAAAGCTTGGGGTTTCTGGGCCGGCTATAGCCTCTGCTCACCCTTATGTATGGTGAATGTTGTTATTTATGCGCTTGAGCGCTTGTACCTCATTCTCAAAACTGTGTTTACATGATGTAAAACTTACATATACACCGCCAAATGAGGTATAATTACTTTGTTCTATAGAATTACAATTTTTCTAAGATTGTCGTATATTCTTATTAGTAATGTCGATATTTGATTTTAAATACTGGCAGAGAAAATTACCACCCCACGGCTTCCAGTCATAAGTGCTCTTTCAATTCTTAAATCCCATGAGCTGTGGTTTTTCCACCCAACAGATTTCAAGTTTTTAATTCCTACATGAATATGGTTATTTGTGTGACTTATATGGTTGTTATGACCTCTGCGACGAGATGCATGTGTTTTGTTTATATTTCCTCTGTTCAAAAGATTTAACCTGCCCCCTTACATGCCTGTAGCCCTTCCAACCCATGGCCCGTTGTCCCGACATAATGCGACAGTTACATGGCCAGTGGCTTGTGTACTCAATCGAGCTTACAGCCCTTTCTCCCTTGTCGAGCTCCTTGGGGCGACTTTATGGCTAGACAGATGAATTCCTACTCAAAACAACTAAGACCTTCACAGGCATAATGCCTTCAGTCAATACCTTAATACATATATTTTTTAAAAGAATATAAACAACACACTTCCTATCCCAGTTCTTTCTGAGCATATCATTATACTTTTTTCTTATGTTGTATTGCTGCTCGCCTGAGGAAATCTCCTCCTTCCTGAGTACCCCAGTTTTGTTGTTTTTCTAGTTATAATTACAAGTTAAGAGATACTTACATTTGAGCATTTATGTAAAGGGAATACTAGATAATATAGTAGCAATATTTCTTTACAGTGAAATAATTGTGTCGTCTTGTCTGTCCACAGCTAGCGTTCTGTACCCACTAGCCTATGTTAATATTTAACTTTGGGGGAAAGTTTAATTACTTGGTCATTGTCAGTCCTACAGGATATATCAGACCTTTATACGGTTTCCCTTCCCAAACCATCTAACAACGATATTCTTTAACAAAATTATGAACTTCCTATCTATACACCCTTACACTTTCCTCTAAATTTTCCTACATCATACAGGTACAATTAATATTCCTTACTCTTTAAAATTTGGACAGAACTCCGTACCTGTATCTTCTTCCATAGATAACCTTCTGCTTCCTGTGTTTTTTTTTTTGATACAGTTAATCTACTTCTCTGTAGCTAGTCCTCCACCCGACCGTGAGACTGTCTTTCAGGACCAGTCTCCCCCTAGCTTGCTCTAAGACAACAGTCTCAGCTAGTTGTAGTGCTAAGCACTTTTACCATCTGATCCTCACTAGATGTGGTAAGCTACCCATTACCTTTTTGTCTATCCTCTACAGCACAACCTCCCTTTTTCCCTCTCTTCCCCGTTTTTCCTAGAACATATCCCACAGTTAAGGAGGGGAAAAAATTGGTTAGGGTTTTTGCAACCATTTCTTTTCTTTTTTTGTTTTTGATACACATTAACTCTTTAAGTTACATATCATTCCTGTTGTTGGAAAATTATTCGACGACTCCAAAAAATAGATATTAATTCATTTATGCAATAGATCCTAATCATCATCATTTCATTTATGTTTTTTTTTAACTAAGGTAATAATAAAAAATATTTACAACAGTCTAGGGATATGACATCTCCCCCTCCTGAAACTAGACATCATCCCGATGTCCTTCGATTTTAAACAACTCTGGGTAATTCTGTCTCATAATCTCTTCATCCTCTCAAGTGGCCTCATCAGGCCCGAAATGCTGCCATTGCACTTTAATCTGGGTAATATCCCGCTTCCATAGCATGACTTCTCTCTGGTTGAGAATGCTCAGTGGTTCGACCCAGATTTGTCCTTCGGGTTCTACCTGCAACACGCAATATTCTGAGTCAGTTTTCCTTTTAAGAGGAAACATTTAAATTGATATTTGGAGAAATTTCTCACCTGAGTTTCCTGTCAATTAATTACATGTTTAGGATCATAAACATATTTCTTTAATACGGATACATGGAAAACATTGTGAACACGTATGTGACTAGGCAGAGTGAGTTGGTATGCCACTGGTCCAAATCTCACTAAGATTTGGGATGGTCCACAGTACCGAGGTGCCAACTTAGAGCTCCAACTCCACTGTAGTGTGCTTTTCCTGGCTCGAATCCTCACATACACATGATCTCCAACCTGGTATTCCTTAAACCTCCTTTTCTGGTCAGTGAAGTTCTTTTGTCTGTCCTGAGCTTCTTTCAGATTAGAGCACAACTTTTTTACCAGCTCCTCCATTTCCTTAAGTGTGTCAGGGCCTAATCTCAGTTTGTCTTCCGGTCCACTCCAGCTTGAGGGGTTGTGGCACTTCCGCCCATACAATACTTCAAAAGTAATCATCCCCAATGATGTGTGGTAGCCATTATTATATGCGAACTCCACCAAATGAAGATAGTCTTCACACTTGTTTGGTTGCTGCATCACAAAAGCCCTCAACATATCTTCCACCACCTGATTTACCTGCTCAGTTTGCCCATTGGTTTGAGGGCGATAGGCTGTGCTAAAGTTCAGTTGAGTTCACAATTCTTTGAACAATGTCCTCCAAAAGGATGATGTAAATTTTACATCCCGATCTGAAATATTATCTTAGGTAGCCCATGCAGCTTAAATATATTTTGCATGAACAAATAAGCGATCTGCATAGCGCTATACGTAGATTGCATAGGTATAAAGTGCATTGCCCTGCTTAGTTTATCCACTACGACCATGATGAAGTCATTGTTCTTCTTTGATTTAGGCAACCCTGTTATGAAATCCATGGCGAGGGTTTCCCACTTCCATTCCAGTATGGGTATTGGTCGCAACAGACTCGCAGGATGTTGGTGTTCTGCTTTAATTTGCTGGCATTCTAGACACTGAGCTAAGTATCCGGCCACCTCTTTCTTCATTCCTAGCTAATAATACTCTTTCCGGAGTGCGGTGACCAAATTTTGATATCCTGGGTGTCCAACATAATGACTTCTATGGTACTCGTCTAATATCAGATTTTTGATGTTGTTTTGATTGGGTACGTACAGCCTACCCTTATAATACAAGTTCCTAGCAGCATCTAAAGCATAATCTGGCTGTTTTTCATTGCTGTTCGACAGTTGTACTTGCTGTTTTATCAGCTGATAAACAACATCTTGTTCGGCTACCTTCTGAATCATCTCCCCGAAGGGGCTTTTCCCTTTGCTGCAAGAAACCTCATATAAGCATTGCAACTTCCGACTCAATGCATGAGCCACCCAATTCTCCTTCCATTTTAAATGCTTGATCTCAAAATCGAAACTGCTCAGAAAATCCACCCACCGAGCTTGTCTCGCATTTAGAGTAGGCTGATTGAAATAATTAGTCAGGCTATGATGGTTTGTCAAAAATAGAAATTTCTTCCCCATAAGGTAATGTCGCCTCATTTTCAGGGCGTGAATCACAACAACCAACTCTAGATCGTAAGCATAATATTTCTGCTCATGCTCTTTTAACTTTCTTGATTCATATGCTATCACCTTTACTTCCTGCATTAACACACCTCCTACCCCTTCCTTGTTTGCGTCAGTACACACTACATACTCTTTACTGGGGTCAGATATGCTCAAAATAGGTGGTGTGGTGAGTAGATATTTCAATTGCTTGAAACTTCTTTGATATTCAGGAGTCCACCTGAAAGTTTTCCCTTTTTTCTGAAAGGATGTGATTGGATAAGCTACTCTTAAAAAGCCCTTTACAAAAAATCAATAATAACCTGCTAGCCCCATGAAAGATCAGATATTTGCCACATCTTTGGGTACTGGCCATTCCATGATGGTCCTAATCTTTTTAGGATCCACGACAATCCCATCTTTAGTGATGATGTGGCCCATATATTGTATCCGCTCCTTAAAGAATTCACATTTACTAAACTTGGCATATAATTGGTGTTCTCAAAGAGTTTGCAATACTATCCTAAGGTGCTCCTAATGTTCCTCTTTAGTCCGAGAGTAAATCAATATATCGTCAATAAAGATCAGCACAAACTTGTCTAAATACTGATGAAACACACTATTCATCAAACACATAAAGGTTCCAGGAGCGTTGGTGAACTCGAAGGGTAACACCACAAACTCATAATGACCATACCGCATCTAAACATTGTCTTAGCTATGTCTTCTTCTTTAATTCGGATTTGGTGATACCCAGATCACAGATCAATCTTTGAGAAAATTGTTGCTCCCTTCACCTGGTCAAATAGCTCATCGATTCGGGGTAGAGGGTACTTATTCTTGACTGTCAATTCGTTTAACTGGTGATAATCCATACACATGCAGAGAGTCCCGTCCTTTTTCTTCACAAACAGTACCGAAGCTCCCCAAGGGGACACACTAGGGCGAATGTATTTTTTGTCTAGTAGCTCCTGCAATTGCATCTTCAGCTCTGTTAATTCTGGTACACTCATCCTGTAGGGAGCTCGTGAAACTGGGGCTGCCCCCGGCACTAGCTCTATTGTAAAATATATGTCCATTTTCAATGGCAATCCTGGTATTTCCTCTAGAAATACATCTACAAATTCCTATATCATAGGAATATTCTCCAATGTAGCTGCTTTGTCTTTCGAGTTGGCATACCCTACTTGGATGGCATAAATTTGACACCCTTTCCGGATGCATTTTGCTAGCTACGAGGCAGTTATGGGCCGAAGTTGCACTGGCCATTTAATCCCCTGCACTTCTTATTTTATTCTCAGCTCATCCTTATAACTGATAGTCTTGGTCTTACAATTAATTATGGAACAATGTTTTTGTATCCAGTCCATACCAATCAATATATCATAAGAACCAAGGGGAAGCACATTTAGATCCACTGTCACGGAATGTCCTGCTATTTTTATTGAGTAATTTTTAACCTTGGACATTACCCACCTTTTTTCCCTTGTGGCCAACTGAACTAGCCAGGGGATCTTAAACTTAACAAGCTACAGCTTACAATGTTCCACAATTCTAGGACTAATGTAACTTAATGTTGCACCAGGGTCTATTAAAATAGTTATAGCAAGGTCTAAGAGTCTACCTTCAAATTCCACCATGGCTGGCTGGTACTCTGCCTGGTGATCTTCCAAAGCAGCATTAATCTTTGGCATAGTTTGTCCTACTTCGCCAACTATAGAGGCTTCATACACCTGAGAAACCTATTTAGCTCCTTTTCTCTAGGGGAAGTTTTTCACGTAATGGGGCCCACCACAGCCCCAACATTGGACTGGGGGCCTTGCTGTCCTGTCGCTGTCTAATTTCCCAGTTCGTTCATTGGTTCTAGACTCACTGGGGGGCTGCAGTCGGAGTGTATTTTTCTATGAATTTATGCTGATTTTCCCCTTGGCAAATCCTTTACTCCCTCCACCGCGATTACTTTTTGTGTTCCAAGTGAATTTGCTGCCTTTCTTATCGACCCATTTCTTACCCTGGGCATATCCTTTCTGCTTGCTTTCCTGATAGCAAATTCAGGCCCTGTGAATAGCCTCGTCCATAGTCTTTGGGTTGTCAAATTCATTCCTTTCCTTCATACTTGACGGTAAGCTCCTAACAAACCTCTGCACTTCAGCTTTTTCTTCCCGTATATAGGGCACATAACGAAGTAGGGAAGTAAAGCGAGTAATAAATTCATCCATAGTCTGCTGTCCCAACCATCCGTCATGGAATTCTCATGCCTTCTCATCGTAGAAGTGTTTGGTCAAGTACCTTTCCTTAAAATATCTTTGAAAAATTTCCCAAGTGATATTTTTCTCGCTTACACCCTTTACCATTTTTACCTCTTCCCACCACAGGGTGGCCTTTCCCTGTAATTGGAAGATGGCCAATCGCGCCTTGAGGTTGTGGTCATAGTCATAAAGTTGGAAATATTTGTTCATATTGATTAACCAGGCCTCTGCTGCTTCCTCCTGTTCACCATCAAAGTGCGGCGGCTTGATTTTATGGAATTCTCCTTGCAGCTCTATCCGCTGCCTTTTGGAAGTTTACTATTCTGAAGCATTATCCGAATGTTCCTCCTCCCTTCCTTATGATTCTTCGGGCTCTGTGTGGGGAATCCGTTCTCCTAACATCCTTTGTTGTTCAGTGTTGGGATTCAGTGGCTACTGATTCTTCCTATCAGATAGTATTTTTATGATCCTCTCCTGCTCCATAGTCAACCATGCATTATCTTCTCGTAATTGGGCCATCTCGTTTTTCAGTTCTTGTACTGTTTCCAAAATCGCCATGTTAGTATTACGTGCTTCCTCACCCAACTAAACCCATATCTCTGGATTATTTCCAGAACCTGTTGCAGGCCGCTGACCCCCCCAAACCTGTGGGAGGCACTATCTGTTCTTCTCATGTTGTCTACTATTCATGTACTTACCACAAAACAAGTAACATCGGAAAGGTCATCACATTATCTGTTTGTTTATACATTCTTTATGTTTATACATTCTTTAGAAACGAGAAAAATTGTAAATACAGTGGGTTAATAGTATCATATTTTTAAAAAATTTTTTGCTTTGTTCTCTAGTTTCCCGATACCCAGAGGCCACAGTTTTGTTCCTAGGCTCTGATACCACTTGAATGTCCCCACACATAAATATTTTTTTTTAAATAAATACATATTTAAATACTACAGATTACATTAATTTAAACCTCAACCTATGGATCCCCTATGGATTTGTTAAAATTCATATCACTACCTACATTAAACTGGTGTTGTTCCGCATTTGATATGTCATGAACTTGTTGCCTGTACACTCCACGTGGCACCTGCTGATGAGATGAGCCCGAATTTCTATATGCCAACCTGTGACGTGTCTTAATAATTTATAAGGAAATTAATTGCTAGCTGGCCTCGTGTTATATGGGCCCTGCAGGCTTGTCCTGCCTTCCGCTGTGCATGGTGATTCTCGCTAATCTAATAGTTGAGATGAACCTCAGTCAATCTGACGGTGGTGGGATTGATTGTTGTCACGACTTACCAATCTATATTGTAGCTGGCCTTGGAAACTGGCTCATTTGGGTTAGTCAGTCTCCCTCTTGGAGGGTATGCTTAGTCTCTCCAATCCGCACTCGGGCTTGGAAGCTGATTTGAAGACCTAGTTTAGCTACCTTTGAATTGGCACATGACTTATCAGGTTAGAGTGAACATGGTTTAACTATTCCGCTCCATTTTTGTATACACCTTATTCTCAGTTCTGCGTTTCTTGTTTTATGCCTCTGATGATATATGGTATGTGGCTATAGGCTCTTAGCTATGAGGTGGCCAGCAAGACTAGAATCAGTGTTGTGCACTCTCTGGGGTTCCTAGCAGGTAAGGTTACGGTAAACTGAGCATAGCTCTTTAAATAGTTTTCTTTGATTCTGGTCTTGCCAGCACTCCTGAAACTTATCTGAGTTTTGGAATTTTCTGATTTCAGGCAGTACGCCATTCCTAGCTTGGTGGCAAGCCTGGACTATCGGTAAACACCATCTCTGCCATGACCGACTCCTAGGTACGGGAACCTCTCCTGCTAAAGCTTGGATGGACATTCACAGGATTCCGTGTGATTCAAGAATTTCAGGGCTTCCATTTCTTTATATGTTTAATAGGCATGGTTTATGGGCGATTCCACTCTGTAATTTTTGTGTAAGCTAAGGCTTGGGGTTTCTAGGCCGGCTATAGCCTCTGCTCGCCCTTATGTATGGTGAATGCTTTTATTTATGTTCTTGAGCACTTGTACCTCTTTCTCGGAACTGGGTTTACATGATGTAAAACTTACTTATACACGGCCAAATGAAGTATAATTACTTTGTTCTATAGAATTACAATTTCTCTGAGATTGTCGTATTTTCTTATTAGCAATGTAGATATTTGATGTTATTTCCTGGCAGGGAAAATTACCACCCCGCAAATTCCCGTCAGAAGTGTTCTTTCAGTTCTTAAATCCCATAAGCTATGGTTTTTCTGCCCAAAATATTTCAGGTTTTTAATTCCTATATGAATATGGTTGTTTGCGTGACTTAAATTGTTGTTATGACCTCTACGATGAGATGCATGTGTTCTGTTTATATTTCCTATGTTCAAAAGATTTAACCCACCCCCTTATGTGCCTGTAGCCCTTCCAACCCATGGCCCGTTGTCCCGACATAATGCGACGGTTACAGGGCTAGTGGCTTCTGTACTCAATCGAGCTTATGGCCCTTTCTCCCTTGTCGAGCTCCTTGGGGCAACTTTGCGGCCAGACAGATGAATTGCTACTCAAAACAACTAAGACCTTCACAAGCATAATGCCTTCGGTCAAGACCTTAATATATATATATATATATATATATATATTATATATATATATATATATTAAAAGAATCTAAACATCACACTTCCTATCCCGGTTCTCTCTGAGCGTACCATTATACTTTTTTCTTTTATTGTATTGTTGCTGGCCTGAGGAAATCTCCTCCTTACTGAGTACCCTAGTTTTGCTATTTTTCTGTTTATAATTACAAGTTAAGAGATACTTACAACTGAGCATTTATGTAAAGGGAATACTAGATAATACAGTAGTAATCTTTCTTTACAGTGAAATAATTGTGCCGTCTTGTCTGTCCACAGCTAGCATTCTTTACCCACTAGCTTAGGTTAATATTTAACTATGGGGGAAAATTCAATTACTCAGTCATGGTCAATCCTACAGGATATATCAGAAATTTATATGGTTTCGCTTCCCAAACCAGCTAACAACGACATTCTTTAACTAAATTATGGACTTCCTGTCTATACACCCTTACACTTTCCTCTAAATTTTCCTACAGCATACAAGTACAATTAATATTCCTTACTCTTTAAAATTTGGATAGAACTGCGTACCTGTATCGTTTGCCGTAGATACCCTTCTGCTTCCTGTGTTTTTTTTTTTTGATACAGTCAATCTGCTTCTCTGCAGCTAGTCCTCCACCCGACCGTGAGACTGTCTTTCAGGACAAGTCTCCCCCATGGCTCGCTCTAAGACAACAGTCTCAGCTAGTTGCAGCGCTAAGCGCCCTCACCATCTGATCCTCACCAGACATGGTAAGCTACCCATTACCTTGTTGTCTGTCCTCTACAGCATAGCCTCCCTTTTTCCCCCTCTTCCCCCTTTTTCCTAGAACCTATCCCATATTGTGTGTGGAGCATGATTGTTCAGAAGTCTTTGTTTCAGCCAAATGTATAACCCAAGAAGTTTTGTACACCCCTCCACACGGGGGGGACTTGTCCCCCCCACGGGGGTCCGAGGGGGGCGATCCCCCCCGGCTGGTGGGTCCGGGGGCCAGCGAGGGCTCGGGGGCAGCGCCCCCGAAGCTAAAAACAGATGTAAATTTGTCTTGTAAAAGTATAGTAATTTCTAGTCAATCTGAGCCGTTCATTAGGCGGATGATCTGACGGTAGAACTTATGTTTAGTTTAGGGGTTTTTGCCCTAGAAGGCAACCCCTCTCTTTGTATGAGGGCATCGTATTTTGAGGCGGTGATAGATGTGCATTCTATGTGAGCGGGAAATAGAGAGATGAGACTGTGAGAGAAAATAGAGGATATTACAGCGGCTTTGCTGTAGCTTGTTTCTATTCATTTTGCTGGATAATAGAAAGGAAGGACTGGCTGTTCGAGGTGGACGTAGCCCAAACTGGGTGAGCCACGTATATCTGTGTCTCTCTTGTTTTGTGCATTTTCTGTGTTTATATTTCTACAATATTTTTTGTGTTCCATTGCTCCGTAATATATAATTTTCTAACATCCCACAGTTAGGGAGGGGAAAAAAGTGGTTAGGGTTTTTGAAACTGTTTCTTTTTCTTTTTTTTTTGGTACACATTAAATATTTAAGTTACATATCATCCCTGTTGCTGGAAAATTATTCCACAATTCCAAAAAATAGATATTAATTAATTTATGCAATAGATCATAATCATCATCCTTTCATTTATTTATTTTTTAACTGAGGTAATAATAAAAAATATTTACAACAATATGGGGATATGACATAGAGTGATATCCGATTTATAAAAGGAAGGACAATGTAATGAAAAGAGAGAGAGGATTGAGTAGTAGATTTAGAGAGCGAAAGCAAAATAGTGTGTGAATTTGTATTTTGAGATAGAGGCTTTTATTTGTGTAATCAGACCTGAGGCCGAGACTCTGTAACTCTTTTATTATGAATAAATTTTTGTTGTGCACAAGATTTTCATTTACAGCCCATGGAAATCCTTGAATGCTTTGTTTTCTTTATAGTCCGATGATATTGATGCTTGCTCTATTTTTCATACTTTACAATAGAAATACTGAGTTAAAAGAATAATTGGGTGTTTATTATATCGTTTTTGTTTTGCAAGCAGAAAACTCAAAATACACAAAGGGTCGACCCAAAACACATTCGGATTTAGAATCCAGACTTCAAATATTATGGACAAAGGTTTTTAGTGCTATCGGGTCCTTGGAACCCAAATTGCATCGCCCCAGTGGAAAGGAGAGGGCTTATTGAATCGTCGAATTCTGACATTGCGATATAACCAGATCTGAAATGTTATAGAGAAGGGGTTATAATCTATTGGGTTCGTAGGGGTTATCCAATTCTAGCTTTGAAGTGGAAGAAGTTTAGATAGTGGGTATTGTGATTTGTGATCGGCTAATTAGATCGTGGCCGTTAGATCACGATATATCGCAGTTGTTGGATCACCAAGAGGTCTCACTACAATTTATTGTATTTCAGGTGTGCTAAAGGTTGTAAGTTATTTTGAATAGTCGGCACGTGATTCCTTTGAAACGTTGCCACGTAGCAAAGACAGAGGGGAATAAAACTACTTTCTCTGGCAGTTAACCCCCAATCTATTGTTCTATCTGAAATCTCTAACAATTGTCGAATCTCACTGATCTAGATCGATGGTTCTAAAGAAATGGTGCATTCACTTTTGGCGTATGATAAGCACACCAATATAAAATGGTAAATCCCATTATTTTGACATGATTTTAAGTGCATTTCAGTTTAAAAGAAGAGCAGTTGGGTTATAGTCTAAAGGGGATCTGCGGGGTGACTTTGGGTTTTTCTTGAGTCCCACTTCCATGCTGCATCATTTGGGGTACTAGAGCAGAAGAAAGGGTTGTTTACAGTGAAAATGCCACCAAGGAGAGGCATTGGTCTAGGAAGACCTGAAGAAAATGAAATTCTACTAGAAGAGGTATGGAGTCTATGTACGAGAATGGAGACAATTGAGATTGCCTAAAGAAGAGCACCTGATGAAGGTGATGAAAGTTCTTCTGAAGAACCTCCTGCAAAGGAGGTAGTGGACAAAGACAATGAAAATGCCAAGCTCATTAATATGTTGGCTAAAGTAGGAGGAAAAGCTGAGGGAGAAATCCCTATGTATGAAGGGAGTCTAATGTAGAAGAGCTAATGGATTGGATCAGATCCTTAGACCAGTACTTTCACTATGAAGAGGTTGAGGAGAAGAAGACATTGAAGTTTGCAGTTACCAAATTGAAGGGTCATGCAGCTATCTGGTGGGACGAGTTACAAACATCAAGAATGAGGAAAGGGGAGTCCAAGATCAATCTATGAGACAAAATGGTAAGTGAAATGAAAGCCATGTTTTTTCCTAAAGACTATCATTTGAATCTTTTTAAATAATTGCAAAATTTGAGGCAAAAGGGAATGTTTGCTAAAGAATACACATAAGAGTTTTATAGAATGAGTATTAGAGCAAGGCATGTAGAGGATGATGTGGAAAAGGTAGCTAGATATATCACTGGCTTAAGGTATGATATAGAAGATGATATTAGATTTTTAAGTTTGAAGACTATTGAGGATGCCTATCAAGCAAGTTTGAAGGCAAAAGAGAAGATATTATGGAAACAAAGTCAAAGGAATAGAGGAAAAAGCTCAGCAAGAGGTAGGGTAACTACGAGACCAAGGGGACAACAACGTCAGCATGGAGCAGGAAGCTCAAGTAGAAGACCACCGCAGAGGGGAGAATCTAATAGAGGAATATTTGTGCCCGGAGGAAGAGGGTGAGGAAGAGATGTTCGGTGTTATACATGTGGAGAATGGGGACATTTGTCATGGGATTGTCCTCATAATAAACCAGCAAGTCAGAGAAATGTGAATGTGGCTGAGGCAAAGCCAGAACCACCTTGACTTATGGAAAGGGAAGAACCCCCTGAAGAATGTGAATCACTGTTATTGAGAAGGACGTTTCTTAGGGCAGAGCCGGAGATTGGAGAACCATCACAGAGGAAGAATTTGTTTAGAACTACCTATAAATCAAAAGGTAAGTGTTGCAAGGTAATAATTGACAGTGGAATCACTGATAATCTTGTTTCTATAGGGACGGTGGACAAGCTCAGATTAGTAAAGACCATGCACCCTACTCCTTACAAGGTACCATGGTTACAGAAGGGACATCAAGTATTGTGACAGAACAACACAAGGTGAAGATACAAATTGGTACGTATAAAGATGTGATATTATGTGATGTAATGCCCATGGATGTATGCCATGTATTATTGGGAATACCATGGCAATTTGATCGAAAAGCTATTCATGATGGAAGGAGAAACAGTTATACTCTAGAGAAGGATGGAACTAAACACACATTGCTCCCATTAAAGGATGATGCTGACAAAGGAACACCTGGAAGTAGTATTATGTTGATATGTGGAAAGGAGTTGTTGCAAGAAGTAGTGAAGAATGATGAGTTACAGTTTTCTATTGTGGGAAGAACTCTGCAGAAAGATAAACTACTGATAAATCTAAAGAAATTTAGTTTCATGAAGGAAGAACTAGCTTACTTGGGATTTTTAGTTTCTAAAGAAGGCTTGAAGATGGATCCAGAGAAGGTACAAGCAATTTGGAACTGGCCTACTCCCATAAGTATATTTGAGGTAAGAAGCTTCCATCGTTTTGCAAGCTTTTACAGAAAGTTTATCAAAAGCTTTAGTCAGATTTGTGCACCCATTCTTGAAACAGTCAAGGAGATCAATCAACCATTCAAGTGGACAGAAGCAATAGACTGAAATTTTAATTTGTTGAAGAAGAAGGTCACAGAGTAGCCAATTTTGGCTTTACCTAATTTTGACAAAGTCTTTCAAGTAGAAACTGATGCTAGTGGAGTTGCAGTTGGAGCAGTTATGAGTCAAGAGCAAAGACCAATAGCATACTTTAGTGAGAAATTGAATGATGCAAAGAAGAAATATTCTTTTTATGATAAAGAGTTTTATGCTATTATGCAGGCCTTGGAAAAATGGAGGCATTATTTGCTGCCAAAAGAATTGATATTGTATTTAGACAATCATGCCTTACAGTTCATCAATAACCAATCAAAGCTGAATCAGAAACATGCCAAGTGGGTAGAATTTCTACAAAGCTTTACTTTTGTAATAAAGCACAAGAGTGGGAAGTCAAATAAAGTAGCAGATGCACTGAGCGGGGTAAGTTTTATTGTGCAAGAATTCAATGTGGGTGTTGTAGGATTTGAGGAAATGATTGAAATGTACAAGGATGATGCATATTTCAAAGATATCTATACAATACTTCAAAATCCAATGATTCATAACAGAAGTCAGTGGTTGGACTATCTCATTCAAGGAGGTCTATTATTTAAAAGGAACAAATTGAGTATTCCCAAATGCTCCATGAGGGAAAACATAATAAAGGAGAAATTTTGTGGAGGATTATCTCGTCACTTTGGACAAGATAAAACCTTTGCTCAGGTGAGTGCTTTTTATTATTAGCCAAAAATGTAGATTGATGTTCAGAAGTTTGTTGAGAAATGCAGGATATGTCAGCATGCAAGAGGAAGGAGTTAGAATACAGGATTGTATAAGTCATTACCAATACCAGACCAACCATGGGATGCAGTTAGCATGTATTTTGTCCTGGGATTACCAAAAACATAGAGAGGGAAAGATTCCATTTATGTTGTGGTAGAAATATTTTCCAAAATGGCAAATTTCATTGCATGTCAGAGGACTAGTGATGCAACACACATAGCTAATTTTCAGAAATTGTAAGATTACATGGACTGCTTGTAAGTATTGTGTCTGATAGAGATACAAATTTTGTAGGGCTTTTTTGGAGAACTCTTTGGAAGAAATTGGGAGCTAACCTTAGTTTTAGTTCAGCATACCATCCTCAAACAGATGGATAGACTGAAGTAGTAAATAGGAGCTTTGGAAATATATCGAGAAGTTTAGTATATTAAAATCCTAAGCAATGGGATTTAGCACTAGCTCAAGCTGAGTTTGCTTATAATGATACTCCAAATCAAAGTACTGGAATGAGTCCATTTCAGATTGCTTTTGGAATTAATCCAAGAGGTGTGTATGAGCTCAGGGATTTAGGTAAATAGTAGACTAGAAGTGCAAAAGCCGAAGTGTTTGCAGAATAGATGCAGAGACTATAGGAAGAAGTCAAAGGAAAATTATAGGAAAGCAACAACAAATGCAAACAGAGGGTAGATATGAAAAAAAAGAGAAACAATTCCAAGTGGGAGATTTAGCGATGGTGTATTTAAGAAAAGAAATATTTCCTATTAAAACTTACAATAAACTGAAAATGAAAAAGATAGTACCATGTAAAATTGTAAGGAAGGTTTTAGCTAATGCATATGAAATTGTATTGCCAGAACGGATTGGAATATCACCCATTTTTAATGTTGCAAATTTGTATCCATGCAAAGAGGAAGAGACAGAGTTACAGGAGGAAACTACAGGAGATGAAGTTCAAACTATGAACTGGGAAGAAGAAATGCCAACGACAGCTAAGAAGGAAGTGGAAGTTGTTTTGGAGAAAAGAGTATCCAAAAGAATGACAGGAAATACTTATTTCCAATATCTAGTTAAATGGAAAGGACAACTAGTGGAGGATGTTAGCTGGTTGACAACAACAGAATTACAGAAGTCTTGAAAGTTTGAAGGATGATTCTTTTCTTCCCCGAGAGTCTGATGTAGGAGCATTCAGACTTAGCTATCACTGTGAAAGTTTTTTCACATGTTGTGGCTAAACAAGTTGAAATTCATTGACGTGATGGGTCAAAAGGAAATTTTACTGAGAGGGTTTGATCTCTCAAGAAATGAGTTGTATTTTAGGCTCAATTTTAATAAGTTAGAAGTTTTCTTATTTTAGGCTCAAAGATGATTTGTTAGCATATGTGTGAGATAGAGCTAGGAAATAGAAGATTTGCTGTTAGATTTATTAAAAATAGGGATTGATTTTTTAGACACAGTTAGAGTGATATCCGATTTATAAAAGGGACGAAAATGTAATGAAAAGAGAGAGAGGATTGAGGAGTGGACTTAGAGAGAGAGAGAAAAATAGTGTGTGGATTTGTATTTTGAGACAAAGGTATTTATTTGTGTAATCAGGCCCAAGGCGAAGACTTTGTAATTCTTTGTAAATTGTTGTTGTGTGCATTATTATATTTACAACTCATGGAAATCCTCGAATGCTTTGTGTTCTTTGTATTTGGATGATAGTAATTCTTGCTCCGTTTTTCATACTTTACAATAGAAATACTGAGTTAAAAGAATAATTTGGAATTTATTATATCATTTTGGTTCTGTAAGCAGAAAACTCAAAATACACTAAGGATGGATGCAAAACACACTCGGATTTAGAATCTGGACTTCAAATATTATGGACAGAGGTTTTTAATGCTATCGTGTCCATGGAACCCAAATCACATCGCTCCAGTGGAGAGGAACCGACTTATTGAATCGTTGAATTCTGACATTGCGATATAACCAGATCCAAAATGTTATAGAGAAGGGGTGATAATCTATCACGTATGCAAGCGTTATTGCATCGCAGCTTTGAAGTGGAAGAAGTTAGACAGTGGGCATTGTGATTTTCGACCAGCCGATTAGATCATGACCATTAGATCACGATATATCACAGCCGTTGGATCTCCAAGCGATCTCACTATAGTGGACGATATTTCGGGCGCGCTAAAGGTTGTAAGTTGTTTTGTATTGTCAACACCCAATTCCATTTAAATGTTTCCACATAGAAAATATGGAGGGGAATAAAACTGCTTTATCAAGCGGCTAACCCATGATCTATTATTCTATCAGAAATCTCCGATGATCGTTATATCTCACCGATGCAAATCAATGGTTCCAAAGCAATGGCGCATTGAATTTCAATGTAAGATAAGTGCGCCAACATAAAAAGGTAAATCCCATTATTTCGGCGTTTTTTTTAGTTCATTTCAGTTTAAAAGAAGAACGGTCAAGTTATTGTCTAAAGGGGATCCACCGGGTGATTTTGGGGTTTTTCTTGAGTCCCGCTTATGCGTTGCCTCAAAAATTTTTGGCCTATGCATTTCCAACCAACAAGTGTGGTTCATCATTAGGACTAGATGAATAAGCAGACCATGTTAAAGGCTTAAATAGAAAGCAATGTGGAGATATAATTTCAAGTAACGACTATATTTGAACAATAATATTTAGATTATGATATTAATTATTAATATATTAAAAAATATTATTGAGTAATGGCTATATTAAACGGCTGGTTTTCGAAAAATAATATTTAAATAATGATATTATTTTATTAATTTATTAAGAATACTAATATGGGATAGATATATTAAACTGCTAGTTTTGAAAAAATACTATTTAAATTGTGATATTAGTTTATTACTTTATTAAAAACAAATATTAATAAGTAACCAAACAACAATTTTTGAGAAATAATATTTAAATAATTTATTAAAAAAAAACATCAAAGTCAAACTTTAAAGGAGGGGAGTCAAAAATTATAAAAATGAGTCAAGACCCTAATCTAGACAAGATCATTTGATAAATAATTAATGGAAATAAAATAAACTAAATTAAAAATAATATTTAATGGAAAAAAAAAATAAAATAAAAGGAAAACATACACAAGTCAAGAAAAATAATTGATGTAAAAATAAATAAAACAAAACAAAAATATACACAAGTCAATATATATATATATATATATATATAGATATCCAAAGAAAAATAATCAATAAATAAAATGGGGTCAAGAATAAAATATGGGGCTCATGCCCATTAAACAAATAATAAAAACACTAAAAGGAGTTACGAACAAATAAGATGATAAAATACATAAAATAAAATGAGTAGTAACTTCTCATAGCGTAACTCCATGTTAAGCATTAAAAAAACACATCTCACAATTCTTAAATAAAAAAATCATGACAATTAATAAATTATAAAGTTTATTTTAAGTACTATTATTATATAAAGAATTAATAATCAGGTTACATATTATAATATATAAATATAATATATTATATATATATATTATAGATATTAAAATCATGTAATAATATTCTTAACTATGGAGATTCACATTCACTTTATTCTGGAAATTTTTAACGCGTCAATATCTTTTGTTACAATACAATGGGCCAGTACCATGGAATATGAATAACACATGCCCAATATGACATGAGTTGATGTGGCATTTTCTTTAATTAATTGTTTTGATATAAATTAATTATGTAAGAAAAAATAACTTGGAGATGAGCATTATCCCTTGATATGTGCATTCCAACATATACCAAAGGAGCTTCACAAATTAACTTTATTATTGATAAAAATTGAAATATGTCTAATAATTTAATATTTATTTTCTCGAAACAAGATAATTCATTAGTACTTCAATTATATTGTGCGAACGAAATTTCACGCACAATCTTTAGCACTTTTAAACTATCCATCCTTAATGCTCTTTGAAGCCTTTCCCTAACACTTCCTCACTTCTCTCCCCTTGATTCCACCAACAAGTTTGAAAAGGTGGCAACTTACAATTTTCATGGGGTTGGATGGAGTTTGGAAGCTCCCTTTTTCTCGTCCCCTTGACATTGACATGGTACTACTCCAAGAGAATAATAAACATGAAGACTAAATTAAGGGGAGTGATGGAACATTTAGACAAGGGACGAGGAGGAGGATGAGTTCTAGAATTGATTTCCCTAACTATTTCACTCAAAATCCTAAAATGTACTTGATGAGCCAATATTTATTATCTCAAGCTCTCCTTTCATGGAATCTTTGAATTCATCCAAGATCAAAATTTCTAATATATATGATGCCATCAACATAAACAAAGACTATTAAAATATTACCATTATGATACGATTTTCTATAGAGAGTGAGTTGATCACTACTCTTGTTGAAGAGTCAATTTGATTGTACTGAGCCTTTGGATCCTACTTCTATACATATAAGGCTTTCCTTAACTTGTACACTTTCTACTCTTGTCCTTTTAGTCCAAATCCTAGTGGTGGATCTATATATACATTCTCTTCTAAATTTCCTTTCAAGAAGGTTATCCTCACATCTCGTTTTTGAACATTCCACTCATTATGGCATACAATGACTATCAAAACTATAATATTTCCAGTCCTTCTATTGGAGGAATGTTCTCACAACCATCTAAACCTAGTTTATAATGAAACCCTTTCACAACTAGCCTTTCCTTGTGCTTTTCTACCTTACAATTCCCATCCAATTTTTTCTTGTACACCGACTTACAACTAATGCTTAGCCTATACGTTGTGAGATCAAAACTTTCTCATGTCTAATTCCTTTCAATATCCTCAATCTCTTCATTAGTGTATCTTCATTAGTGGCTTATAATCAATTCTCTTCATTCACTACCTCTTCAAAAATGTAGGTTCATAGGCTAATAATGGAAAATGAGCTTTCAGGTCAATTATATGACACTACTCAAAGATTTCCCCAACCTCGTTTGCTTCCTAACTTCTCACTAGATTTATTTACTAACTAATAGAGGAAGAACTATTTAAGTAAATTTTCATGAAGGAAACCACCGCATTATTATAAGAATAACTATTTTAAGTTATACTTATTATCTTTGCACCAGTAGTCCTCTTAATGTTTGCTGGAGGTACTTCATGTCCTAAATTTTTGACATGTTCATCTATTCGGAGAGATGGATAAGTGCTTCCCATTATTTTAATTGGTTTTTCACTTGAATATTTTTCCTCTATTAATTTTATATCTCCACTCACCACAAATTTCTTGTTTTCTAGACTATACATTCTATAGCCTTTGAAATGCCCTTCAATGCTTATATTAAACACATAAAAAAAAATTCCCAAAACTCATTGAATATTTGTTTCGAATTGAGTATACACCTTTTCATTTCCATGATTGTATTTTATTTTCATTTCGTCACTCCATTATACTATGGAGCTGTAACATACCTAAATTCACCCAATTTTTTTCCTATAGAATTGCTATAACTATACTTTCCTTTTAAATAGTCATACTTGTAACCATGTTACCTCATCTTGTATGAATATAATTCACTTATAGTGCTAATTTCTAGGCTCAAAATCTTGAATTTATGTTCTTCTAAGAAATAATTGTAACGTTCCCCGATCGGGGTGTGTAGGGCAATGGGAGCTAGATGGGATAAGGGAAGGAACGGTGGAAGGAGGGCAGGACAACTGATGAATGGAGACAGAAAACAAGAGATGGCTAGGGCAGCCGAAAATTGCAAGAATGTGATAGAGGACATTAAATGGAAGTGAAGTGGTCACCTCGATCAGGGATTTCAAATGAAATAAGGCAAGGAGGACATTTGGGAATGAAAGGTGGCAAGGCAACTGAGGGAATGCATGCAACGGGTTGAGGGAGAATGAGCAGATGGAGCAGCTACTGAATGCCGAGAGAAGGGGTGGAATGACCACCAATTGGAATTCATTAGCAAAAACTGGTATGTAATCAAAGCTCCCCTCTGTGTTGATATGGTAACAATGTTGCACAATTAGAGGAGTGTTTGGAAAATAAGGAGAGGTGTGTTGAATGAAATAGGAAAATGATGGTTATGTGTTAAGAAAAGGATATTTAATCTCTTAGCAGTGGAAATAAATGAAAATTTATGTGAGTTCACGTATAATTTACTATTAATATTGCATGCATCTTTCTTGATAGTATTCTTGGAAGGGTGGGGATGGTGGGGTGCAGAAGAGCCATGTGAGGGGCCTGGATGGTCCTGAGTTAAAATAAGACTAGTTGGTTTCTTAGCCGTGGAAAGGAATGAAAAATTTCATGTATACAAGTATAATTTCATGTTGATAGTGTATGGGTGTAACTGGATGGTATTCCTAGATGGTGGGGGGGAATACAAGACCTCTGAGAGGCCTAGAAGGAAGCCAGAACCTTGGGCAAAAATAAGGATGCTTGTCATTAGGAATTGCTGGAGAACTAAGATGAAAAAAGGCTTTGATGCCTCTGTGAGCTTTTGGGGGAGTTCTTTCCTCCTACAATACAGAGGTGATAGAGTAATGAACTAGAATTGGCAAAAAAACTTGGTGAGGATAGCCTGGCATTGGATTAGATATTCACACTAATAGGACATGAAAAAGATCAAGTCGGTTAGGGAAGGGACAATTCCAGACATCAATGGATTTGCAAGGCTGGAGGAAGAGAAATTAGTGATGAAACTTGTTAGTGATGGAATTCTAGGGAATATGCAGCCTCGAAAAGCTAAGAGGGGTCTGTCTTTGTGGTGGAATCACTCAAAAAAATCAGCTCCCCTGAAGTTGGTAAGATAACCCCTAGCCTACTAGATCATAAGAGAGGAGGGGACACTTTTGGAGAACGCTGGGAATGCGAATTAGCAGAGGCATAGAGCTATGGCAAGAGAAAATAATTAAGTGGTTGCAATCTGGGGGTGATTGGGTGGTTGAGAAGAAAATCAGAAGTGATAATGTTGAAACTTAGTTAAAAAAGGAATCGAAGATTAAAATTATTATTGGTTTTAATGATTTATTACTAGTTCACATTACATATAGTATTGATTTTTTTGCTCTCCAGTCTTTGAAGCTTTGACAACTGAAATAGGTAAGGTTGTAGGGGTGCAAGGATCATAGGAAATAGAAGTAGAAAAAGCTGGTAAAAGATGGTAAAATATGGAGGGAAACATGGATGGAAAGTTCGTCGAAGAGTAGGAAATAAGAAAGACCAGAAAATGAAGGGCTCGAAAGCATAAGCAAGCAAAGCACAGAGAAAAAAGGGAAGAAGAATGGGAGAGGAGAGCATGCAGAATTTAATGCATGCCTACCATGTAGGAACCCTAGCAGAAGTAAATCCAGTATTAAAATCATGGGAAGCAGAGTTAAAAGACAATGTGGAGAATGAATAAATCCCAATAGTAGATGAGGAGCCAATAATTAATGACCCAGACCATACTTGAGGGTACCAAATGCTCTTCAGGCACACCATACAGAAATACTAGAGAATGAAAAACCTTCTAGCCAGGGCAATGATAACTGATAAGGATAGAGAAGAGCTAAAGGGGGACAGGAAAGAGAAACCAAGCTTAAAATATATCCAGAAGGAAATCGAGTCAGTGCAAATGCAAAAATATCACCAAAATTCTACTTAAAGAGAATGGAAAGGCAAATCTAGACACCGTTGAAGAGTGAAGAGCCCGAATTAGGTGCGAAAGACCCGTCTCTAGTAGAATCATCGGATGATTGAACCAGAGATACATATAGTTAAATTTTGTTATGATGTCAGAAGGAATTTAATTTACAAACATTAAGTATATAGTAGATATAGCAACAAACGTAGTGTGGATGATAAGAATCAAACTGTTTAAATTTTGGACAACTTTTGATGCTAATCGGTGGCCAACAGACCTAGTTTCCTTTAGGCAGGCTGAGGTCACCAGACATATTTTAATACCTTCTTATAGAAAATTAATAGAAAAGGGAAGTACTACCAAGGTTACACACAACAAAATAAAAAAATAGAATGTGGAAGCTTCCTCTGCTCTTGTCGTAATGGTTACATAAGGGACTTCTTGAAATATCTTGGTGGTTAGAAGATTGAAAATAATTCCTTTCTTTGATAACTTTATTTTATGCATCTTCTACTTTACTCTCATTTGTTAGTAGGTTTCTCTACAAAGTCTTCGAGGTTCTTGTCAAAATTTCAAGCTATTGTGCAAAACTCCATTTTCAAAAGATGAGAATGGGATATTTGAAAATGAAGGGTTTACCTCTATTCTTATCACAGAGGTTGTGTTCCTTATCATATACCATGTTATTTTGGAAATTGATTCATTCTCACTTGAATTTTCACCTTCATTGTTTACATACATCAAGATCTTTCCTCTTATCCATTTCATATGTCGATTTACTAGGCCCAATTATTTTTTTAATGATTTTATTTTGTCATGCTATGAGGTAACTCCTCAAAGTGAATTGTGTTTTTTCATTGAGATTGCTCATATATATATAAATGGAGGTAGAGAGTCTTGGGTTTCTTCTCCTATTGTCTCTTCAACTTATAATTTTCCTTATTTTTTATTTACAATATCTTCATGGATTCACCTAATCCCAAATATTAGGTGTCAACATTCTACCCCTTAGTATGAAGGGATGTTGGTGAGTCCAAGCATCATTCTTAACCTTTCAAACTTCTCTCTTCCAAGTGATTTGGTGAAGATGTATGTAATCTACTCATTTGTGAAAAAATGGTGTAGGTGGATTTTCTTGGTGTCAACATGATTTCGATTCAGATGGTATTTTGTATTGATGTGCTTCATTTGATCTTAGAAATTTGGGTTATTGGCCAAATTTATTGCAAAAGTGTTGAGAATTATGAGAGGAGTTGAATGAACTTGTTTCTCGTAGTAATATTCTAGAATTTTCTCGAGCAACACAATTTCCTTTATTCCTTAGGTTGCTGCCATATATTATACCTCAGTTGCGGAATCCTCTAGGAATGATTTTTTACATGAACTCTACAATAAAGCTCTTGATCCAAGACTCATAACATAACATGAACTAGATACCCGAATTTATTTATCTCCATCAAATTTTGAATCAGAGTATCTAATCAAGCTGAAGTCACCCACCTGTGTATACTTAAGTCCAAAGTCTTCAGTTCACTTAAAGTACTTGGAAACTCTTTTTGCAGCAAACCAATGTCTCTCACAAGGGTTCTGCATAAACTTGTGGAGGATTCCAATAACAAATGAAATGTATGCTCTCGTAGTAGTAACGTAGTTGAGACTTCCCACAAGTTGTTTATACTTTATTTCATCCTCAATTTCTTTTCCTACACTCGACGTGAGATTTTAGTTCTATTCCATTGGAGTATTTAAAGGATTGCGTTCAACCATGCTAAAATTGTTCAACGGATCTCCAATGTACTTCTTCTAAGAAAGAAATATAAACTTTGGATGTTGGGTTACTTCAATACCAAGATAGTAGCGAACATATCCAAAGTCTGTCATTTCAAAAACTTTCCTCAATTCCTTCTTTATCGATGTAATTTAGTTCTTATTCTTCCCTTTCATCAAAATATCATATACACACACCACAAGATATACAATTGTTTTTCCAACTTTCCTCACAAACAAAGTTGCATCATCGAGATCATAATGTTTGAAGTTCAGTTTCAGAAGATGCTTAGTTAACTTCTCATACCAGGCTCGTAGAGCTTGTGTGAGGACATACAAGCATTTTACAAGCTTGCATATTTTATGCTCCTAACCATTCACAAACAATCCTTCTGATTGGGACATAAAAACATTCTCTTTTAGATGTCCATTTAAGAAAAAAACTTTTACATCCATTTGATGGACTTTCCAATTGTTTTTTGCTGCGAAGGTAAAAACTATCTGGATGGTAGCTCATTTTGTTGTGGGGGGAAAGGTTTCCTCATAGTCGACCCGTAACTTTTGTGCAAAATTGTTTTCCACAATCATGGATTTGTGCTTGTCAAGTGAGCCATCAACTATATACTTATTCTTGTATACCCACTTGCAGCCTACTAATTTAGTTCCTAATGGTGGATCAACCAACTTCCAGGTGTCATTCTTTGTTAAGGCATCATATTCTTTCTACATCACTTATTTCCATTCCTCATGAGAAGCAGCTTCTTTAAAGGAATTTGGTTCAAAATTTGTAGACAAATTCAATTCACAATCACAAGAAATGTCCATATCAATTTGTTGAATCATACTCGTCAACATCACCTCCATTATGTTGGGTTGAGGTGCTTTTTTTCCTCTTTCCATCCTCATCAGGATGAACACTTTCAAGTATCTTTTTTAGCCATTTTGGAGGATCATTCTAAGATGTCCCAGGCTGCTCAATTAACTACGTTGGGGTTGAATCAAGATTTAGTCTCCCAATTTTGTCAATCACATCACTCAAAGTGTCATAAGTGGATGTAGCTATGTGTGGTGAAGAGAGTGCCTCTGAAGAAGATTCCACAAACTAATCCAGTATAGGAATCCCCCCTTCAATATGTGGAATCTCATTATCAAATTCATGAAAATATTTTTCATGTTTTAATCTATCTAAACAATCAAGTTTCTGCTCAACAACATTGTCAGTGTTAGAATATTCAAGAAATATCAGATCTATAGATATTATAAACTTCTTGTTCACTTTATCATAGGGCTGGTAATGCTTTGGAGGTACTTAAGCACACCAAGAATATGCACTTGTGACTCCTTGCACCAAGTTTGTTCCTTTATTCCTTTGGTATCAAGGCATAACTGGTGGAACTAAAAACCTTGATATGCCTCACCGAAGGAATGTGGCCATACCACATTTCATAGGGAGTCATGGTTTTGATAGTGTTAGATGGACATCTATTCTTTATATACACAATGCATAGAACCGCATCAACCCAAAACATCAATTTAACATTCTTGAAAAACATCATGGAACGTACCATATTTAATATTGTCATGTTCATTCAACTACTCCGTTTTGCTAGGGATTATAAGGCATAGTTGTTTGATGTTTAATCCCATGCTGGTGAAGATAGTTTTCAAATTCATTTTAAGTGTATTATTTTCCATTATCTGTACGAATAGAATATGAGATCTTCCATCATTTTTAAACCATGGATGAAAATTCTTAAATGTTTGAAAAGCATTAGACTTGTTATTCAATAAATAAACCCAACACATTATGGTGTAGTCATCAATAAATGTCATCATATATTTATTAGCATTTGTAGAAGGAATGACCATTGGACCATATAAGTCTAAATGAATGATTTCAAGTTCTCTATGTGATCTGGAACGAGAATAATGAAAATATTATTTGTTGTGATTTCCTAAGATACAAGAATCACATTTCTTAAGTTTCCTAGGAATTGTAGGCAAACCAGTAACACCATTTTTCTTCAACAAATGAAGGTTTTCATAGTTCAAGTGGCCAAATCTAGAATGTCATAAAAGACTTGATGGTAATGTAACTTCATGATAGTAAGAATTGTATGAATTTTTTTTTTCATGAGCGCATGTACCTTACAACTTTATAAGTCTTTCTTCTTCTATTCCAATCATGAGAAGTGAGTGATCTGATGCTTTTCTGACCTCAACCTTTCCATCAAACATATAAATGTAGTGTCTTTTCTGGAAGATGTGGACCAAATATAACAAGTTTCTACTCATCTCTCGGAGGTATAGAACATCATGTAGAAGAAAGTCTGGAAGACCAAGTAGTTTGACCCTGATGGTGCCAAGCCCGATGACTTGAGTTTTGATTTGTCTATGAATATACTGCTCCATCAACATTTTCAGTGAATTCTTCAAAACAATCTCTCATAAAATTCATGTGGTAAGTTTCTCCTCAGTCAAGCAACAAATCATATTTCCAAGAAGCAAGTGAAGCATTAAACAGGTCTTCATTTACTCCATTATTACAGTGTCCCACGACATAGTGAATAGATTTAGGTGGTTTACCATTCTCTTTGTCATTGGATTTACCTTTTCTTTCAATATAACCCTGCCCCAGGTAATAGCTTTGTCTTATATATATATATATATATATATATATATATATATATTATATATATATATATATATATATAGATATAGATATCAGAGTGCATTTGTTTAACAAAAATTACCACCATAAGTGCTTTTTTTTCACAGTATATTGAAAGCAAAATACATTTTTTTACACAGTACATAGATTTTAAAATGCATTCAATGATAACAATTGTTGTAGTTATCTTTCGAAAAGAGAACTATCCTGAATGGTAAAGGAAGATCAAACACATTCTCCTTTTCAATCATTTGTGGAGAGGATTTTGTGAAGGAGAAGGAGATAATGCACCTACAATGCCCACTTTAGATAAGGAGATTTCCATTTGGGAAAATAAGCAAAAAAAGGTCTATGCCTCGATTGCACCATTTGTAAATGAATACGTGAGTTGACATATTTCACCATTTTCAAGTTCATTTGAAGCTTTAACAAAATTGAAGGAATTGTATGACTCACACTCTGGACTTGAATTTTTTCAATTGATGATTAAATTGTTTAGTCTTTAATTAAAAAATGACGACCCTCTTTCATTAGCATCAAAATTAAGATCTGTTATGCACAATATCAAAAAAACTAGTGTTGAAATAAACATTCCTTTCATATCTTATGTTAAGGAACTATATCCCATCTATTCACATTATCTTGATTCATCGCCAGAAAGTGAAAACCTTAAGGAGATTACCTTTGACTTCCTCGAGAAGAAGTTTGCTCAGAGAGAGAAGGATTTTGGGAACAATACAACTCCTCAGTATTTTGAATAATTTGTGTGTCTGGCATATAAAGAGAAGAATCATGCTCAATAATGATATTAGGTTATTAATTTATTAGAAATATTAATATGTGACGGCTATATTAAACAACTAGTTTTTGAAAAATAATATTTAAATTGTGATATTACTTTATTACTTTATTTAAAACAAATATTATCAAGTAACCAAACAACTTGTTTTTGAGAAATAATATCTAAATTAATTTTTTAAAGAAAAAAATCAAAGTCAAACTTTAAAGGAGGGGAGTCAAGAACTATAAAAGAGAAGTAATCAACAAATAAAATGGCGTCAACAATAAAATATGGGGCTCATTCCCATTAAGCGTAACTCCATGTTAAGCATTAAAAAGCACATCTCACAATTCTTAAATAAATAAATCATGACAATTAACTAAATTATATCTTTATTTTAGATTATTATTATTATTAATTATAAAAGAATTAATATATGAGTTAAAGATATATATATTTTAGAAATCATGTAATAATATTCGTAACTATGGAGATTCACATTCACTTTATTATGGAAATTTTTAATGTGTGAATAGCTTTTGTTACAATACAATGGGCCAATACCATGGATTATGAATAACACATGCCCAATATGACATGAGTTGATGTGACATTTTCTTTAATTAATTAATTTGACATAAATTAATTAGGTAAGAAAAAATAACTTGGAGATGAGTATTATCCCTTGATATGTACATTCCAACATATTCCAAGACAACTTCACAATTTAACTTTATTATTAATAAAATTGAAATGTGTCTGATAATTTAATATTTATTTTCTCTAAACAAGATAATTCATTAGTACTTCAACTATATTGTGCTAAAGAAATTTCAAGCACAATATTTAGCACTTTTAAAGTATCTACCCTTAATGGTCTTTGAAGCCTTTCCCTAACACTTCCTCACTTCCCTGCACTTTTAACCTATCCACCCTTAATGCTCTTTGAAGCCTTTCCCTAAAACTTCCTGACTTCCCTCCCCTTGATTGCACCAACAATTAGTCTGAAAAGGTGGTAACTTGCAATTTTCACGAGCTTGGATGGAGTTTGGAAGCTCCCTTTGTCTCCTCCCCTCGACATTGACATGGTACTACTCCAAAAGAATAATAACTAATAACACTAAATTAAGTGGAGTGAGGGAACATTTAGACAAGGGACGAGGAGGAGGATGAGTTATAGAATTGATTTCGCTAACTATTTCACTCAAACTCCTAAAATGTACTTTAAGAGCCAATATTTCTTATCTCAAACTCTCCTTTCATGGAATCTTTGAATTCATCCAAGATCAAAATTTCTAATATATATGACCATCGACATAAATAGAGACTATTAAAATATTACCATTATGATATGATTTTCTATAGAGAGTAAGCTCATCACCACTCTTGTTGAAGAGTCAATTTGGTTGTACTGAGCCTTTGGATCCTACTTCTATACATATAAGGCTTTCCTCAACTTGTACACTTTTTAATGTTTTCCTCAACTTGTACACTTTCTACTCTAGGCTTTTTAGTCCAAATCCTAGTGGTCAATCTATATATAGATTCTCTTCTAAATTTCCTTTCAAGAGGGTTATCCTCACATCCTATTTTTGAACATTCCACTCATTATGGCATACGATGACTATCAAAATTGTAATATTTCCAATATTTATATTGGAGAAAAGGTCTCACAACCATCTAAACCTGGTTTATAATCAAATCCTTTCGCAACTAGCCTTTCCTTGTGTTTTTCTACATTACAATTCCCATCCAATTTTTTCTTGTACACCCACTTACAACTAATTCCTACCATATACGTTGTGAGATCAAAACTATCTCATGTCTAATTCCTTTCAATATCCTCAATCTCTTCATTAATGTATATTCATTAATGGCCTATAATCAATGCTCTTCATTCACTACCTCTTCAAAAAAAGCTGGTTAATATGCTAATAAGGGAAAATGAACTTTCAGGTCCATTATATCACACTACTCAAAGATTTCTGCAACCTCGTTTTATTCCTCACTTCTCACTAGAACCATTTACTAACTACTAGAGGACTAACTATTTAAGTAATATTTCATGAAGGACACCACCCCATTATTAGAAGAATAGTTGTTTTAAGTTATACTTATTTTCTTTGTAGCAGTAGTCCTCCTAAAATTTTGACATGTTCATCAATTTGAAGAGATGGATAAGTACTTCCCATTATTTTATTTTTCTTTTCACTTGAATATTTCTCCTCTATTACTTTTACATCTCCACTCACCACAAATTTCTTGTTTTCTAGACTATACAATCTATAGCCTTTGAAATTCTCTTCAATATTTATACTAAACACATAATAGTTTTATTCCAAAACTCATTGGATATTTGTTTAGAATTGCCCATACACCTTTTCATTTCCATGATTGTATTATATTTTCATTTCATCACTCCATTATACTATGGAGCTATAAAATACCTAAATTCACACAAATGTTTTTCCTATAGAATTTCTATAACTATACATTCCTTTTAAATAATCATACTTGCAACTAAGTTACCTCATCTTGTATGAACTTAATTAACTTATAGTGCTAATTTCTAGCCTCAAAATCTTGAATTTAGGTTTTTCTAAGAAATAATTGTAACATTCCCTGATCGAGGTGCATAGGGCAATGGGAGCCAGATGGAATAAGGGAAGGAAAGGTGGAAGGAGGGCAAGAAAACTGATGAATGGAGACAAAAAACAAGAGACAGCTAGGGTAGTTGAAAATTGCAAGAATACGACAGAGGACATTAAATGAAAGGGAAGTGGTCGCCTCGATCAAGCATTTCACATGAAATAAGGTGAGGAGGAAATGGAAAAGTGGCAAGTGGGGGGGCCTCGCTAATGATAATAGGTAGGTGTGTAAGGAGTTGGGAAAGAAAGGTGGCAGGGAAACTGGGGGAATGCATGTAGTGGGTTGAGGTAGAATGAGCGGACCAAGCTATTTGTGAATGCCAAGAGAAGGGATGCAATGACCATTAGCTGGAATTCGTTAGTAGAAACTGGTATGTAATCAAATCTCCCCTCTGTGTCAATATGGTAACAATGTCACGCAATTAGAGGAGAGTTTTGAAAATGAGGAGAGATGTGTTGAATGAAATAGGAAAATGATGGTTGTGTGTTAAGAAAAGAATGTTTGTTCTCTTAGTGGTGGAAAGTAATGAAAATTTATGTGAATTCAAGTACAATTTCCTATTAATATTGCATATGTCTGTCTTGATAGTATTCCTGGAAGCATGCGAGGGGAGGGGAAGAGCCTTGTGAGGGGCCTGGATCATCTTGAGTTAAAATAAGACTGTCTAGTTTCTTAGCCGTGGAAAGAAATGGAAAATTTCATGTATACAAGTATAATTTCATGTTGATAGTGTATGGGTGTAACTCCATGGTATTCCTGAATGGGTGGGGGGGCAATATGAGACCTGTGAGAGAACTAGAAGCAAGCTAAAACCTGGGACAAAAATAAGGATGCCTGTCATTAGGAATGGTTGTAGAATTGAGCCAAAAAAAGGCTTTGAGGCCTCTGCGAGCTTTCGAGGGAGCTCTTGGCTCCTGGAATAGGGAGGGGATAGAGTAAGGAACTAGAATTGGCAAAAGATCCTGGTGAGGATAGTCTGGCATTTGATCGGATATTCACACTACTAGGACATGAAAAAGGTCAAGTGGGTTAGGGAAGGGACAATTCTAGACATAAAGGGATTTGCAAGTTCTAAGGAAGAGAAATCAGTGAGGAAACTCGGTAGTGATGGAATTCTAGAGAACATGTAGCCTCAAAAAGCTAAGAGGGGCCCTATCCATGTGGTGGAATGGCTGAAAAAAATCAGCTCCCTTGAAGTCGGTAAGAGAACCCCTAGCCCACTAGATCATAAGAGAGGAGGGGGACACTTGTGGAGAACCCAAGGAATGGGAATCAGGGGGGGCATAGAGTTGAGGCAAGAGGAAATAACTGATTGGGTGGTTGAGAAGAATGTCAGAAGTGATAATGTTGAAACTTAGATTAAAAAGGGAATGGAAGATTAAAATTATTACTAGTTTTAATGGTTTATTACTAGTTCACATTACAGATAGTATTGATTTCGCTGCTCTCCAGTCTTCGAAGCTCCGACAACCGAAGTAGGTAAGGATGTAGGACTACAGGGATTGTAGGAAACAACAGTAGAAAAGGATGGTAAAACATGGTAAAATATGGAGGGAAACATGGATGAAAAATTGGCTGAAAAGCAGGAAATAAGAAAGACCAGAAAATCAAGGGCTCGAAAGCATAAGCGAGCAAAGAACAGAGAAAAAGGGGAAGAAGAATGGGAGAGGAGAGCATGAAAAATTTAATGCATGCCTACCATGTAGGAACCCCAGTAGAAGTAAAGCTAGTAATAAAATCATGGGAAGCAGCGTTAAAAGACAATACGGGAAATGAATAAATCCTAATAGCAGATTAGGACCCAATAATTAATGACCCAGGCCATACTCAAGGGTACCAAACACTCTTCAGACACACCATACGGAAATACCGGGTAATGAGAAAATTTATGGCTAGGGAAATGGTAACTTACAAGAATAAAGAAGTGCTAGAAGGGGATAGGAGAGAGGAACCAAGCTTAAAATATATCCAAAAGGAAATCGAGTCAGTGCAACTGTAGTAATATCACCAAAACTTCTGCTTAAAGAGAATGGAAAGCTAGATCTAGACACAATTGAAGAGTGAAGAGCCCAAGTCAAGTGCAAAAGACCCAGCTCCAGTAGAATCATCAGATGACTGAAGCAAAGATACATACAGTTAAATTTTGTTATTATGTCAAATGGAATTTACTTTACAAACATTAAGTATGTAGTAGATGTAGCAGTAAATGTAGTGCGGATGATAAGTATCAAACTGTTTAAATTTTGGATAGCTTTTGATGTTGATCAATGGCCAATAGACCTAGTTTCCTTTGGGAAGGTTGAGGTCACCAGACATATTTTAATACCTTCTTATAGAAAATTAATAGAAAAGGGAAGTACTACCAAGGTTACACACAAGAAAATAAAAAATTAGAATGTGGAAGCTTCCTCTACTCTAGTCATAATGGTTACATAAGGGACTTATTGAAATCTCTTGGTGGTTATAAGATTGAAAATAAGTCCTTTCTTTGATAACTTCATTTTATGCATCTTCTACTTTACTCTGATTTGTTAGTAGGTTTCTCTAAAAATTCATCGAGGTTCTTGTTAAAATTTCAAGCTATTGTCAAAAACTCCATTTTTGGAAGATTAGAATGGGATATTTGAAAATTAATGGTTTCCCTCTATTCTTACAACAAAGGTTGGGTTCCTTATCATGTACCATGTTAGATTCATTCACGCTTGAATTTCTGCCTTCATTGTTTACATGCATCAAGCTCTTTCCACTTATCTGTTTCTTATGTCGATTTACTAGGCTCGATTATTCTTTCCAATTCTTTTCTTTTGTCAAGCTAGGAGGTAACTCATCAAAGTGAATTATGATTTTGGATTGAGATTTTTCATATATATATATATTTATATATTATATATATTATAATATATATATATAATATATATATATATGGAGGGAGAGAGTCTTGGGTTTCGTCTCCCAGTGTCTCTTCAACTTATAATTCTCCTTATTTTCTTATTTACAATATCTTCATGGATTCATCTAATGCCAAATATTAGGTGTCAACATTCCCCCCCTTCGTATGAAGGGATGTTGGTGAGTCCAAGCATCATTCTGAATCTTTCAAAATTTTCTCTTCCAAGTGCTTCAGCAAAGATGTCTGTAATCTACTCATTTGTGGAAAAATGCATAGATGGATTTTCTTGGTGTCAACACGGTTTCGAATCATATGGTATTTTGTATTGATCTGCTTCATTCGATCTTGGAACTTTGGGTTCTTGGCCAAATTTATTGCAGAAGTGTTGTGAATTATGAGAGGAGTTGAATGAACTTGTTTCTCCTACAAATATTCTAGAATTTTCTCGAGCCACACAATTTCCTTTATTGCTTAGGCTATTGCCACATATTATACCTCAGTTGTGGAATCCTCTAGGACTGATTTTTCGCATGACCTCTAGGATAAAGCTCTCGATCAAATACTCATAACATAATGTAAACTAGATACCCCAGTTTCTTTATCTCCATCAAAGTTAGTATCCAATCAAGCTAAAGTCACCCACCTATGTATAGTTAAGTCAAAAGTCTTGAGTTCACTTAAATTACTTTAGAACTCTTTTTGTAGTAGACCAATGTCTCTCACAAGGGTTTCGCATAAACTTATGGAGCATTCCAACAACAAATGAAATGTATGGTCTAGTAGTAGTCAGGTAATCGAGATCTCCTACAAGTTATATATACTTTATTTCATCCTCAACTTATTTTCCTTCACTGGATGTGAGATTTTAGTTCTATTCCATTGGAGTAGTGAAAGGATTGCACTCAACCATGCTAAAATTGTTCAATTATTAAAATTGGCAACTAGGGCCAAACTCCATTTGGGTCATCTTATTTATGGAAACTGATATTTTTATTGGATCCCTCTCATCCATAGGTGTAGGATTAATCTAAAGATCATCCAATTCCGATAAGTATTTATGAAGTTATGAATTTATTTATGTTATAAAACAAATTATCAAGTCAGCCATCAACTTGAGTAGGCTCAGAAGCCCAATAGATATGTCTATTCATCATTGACTTTTAAGTATAGATAAAAGAGGATTTGAAGTCATCTAACACACATTCTTTATGTGATCTCCTCCTCTCCACATCTTTGGTTTTTGGTGAAGGAGAGACACAAAAAAATACACTAGGCTAAGTGTATGATGCCCTAGCCACAGTGAAGGGAAGGCTCCTATCCACTGTCTAAAGGAGCTCCATTACACAGTCAAGTGATGCCCTAAATACATTCTATAGAAGCCTCATACAGAGGCCCTAATACGCTATTTAGAAGCCTTCTATGGAGGCCCTAATACGCTGACCAAAAGCCTTATACGCAGGCCCTAATATGCTGTCAAAAGAAGCCTCATACATAGGCCCTATTACACTGTCCAAAGAAGCCTTGTACGCAGGCCCTAATATGCTATCCAAAGAAGCCTTATACACAGGCACTAATACGCAGTCTAATGCAGTCCATCTTTGTTGACCAAAGGAAGCCCTAACCATAGATAAGAGAGGCCTAATACACACTACAAGGATAGACACTATCACAGCTAAACGAAGCCTATTGATAGTGTAAAAGAAGAAGGAAAGTTCAAGTTGCTGTAGGTGACAACACCATCATAGAGTCAGGATTGTTTGTGTATCCTTTTGTGACTACATGAAACTTAAGGATATATCTATTGGGATCTTGTTGGAAGGTCAAGGAGCAAGGTTTACGCTATGTGGAAGATACAGAAAGACTGTGTGTTAGGTCGTAGGCCATAACACCACAGTCAAGGATTGTGTATAAGTATTTGAGGACTTGTATATATTCCCATATCAACTGCATAACCAAAGTATTGTCCTAGGTTGTTTGAAGGACTATTTCAATAGTGCTTGGTACCCTAACCAATGATCATGATGACAATAGAGAAATATGTGTAGCATGATGATGGAGGGCAGTAATGTTGTGTACAACAACTGAGCAGTTGAGCATCATGATGTAGAAAAGGACCATAGTATGATGTTGTGATAAGAATGCAACATGGTGATGGTTGCAACCTGATGGGGGCAGCAAAGCGATGTTGTATGATGAGTACATCATAGAAATAGTGAATTCGGATAAGCAATATTGGGTAAAGATCCATGATAAAGAAGAACTCAATGATTATAGTAGCTCAGTGACAAGAGCAGCAACATCAAGTTCATAACATTGTCATGATATGGATGAGATGCAGTATAGTGATAGTTGGAGGAGTCACCTTGGAGAATCAGTTGAAGAAACATGTCTTCAACTGATTTCATATAGATATAGAAAGTCAAAGCGTTGACTTCTGTTGTAAATGTATACTCTCTCTCTCTCTTTCTTTGTTGAACTTTGAAGAACATAAAAGAAGAATTGATCAAGTGTTTTCCCACATTGGGGTTTGTCCCTAGCTAGCGCCACATCTTGTGTCCTCTTGTCTTGGATTGTCTTCTTTGATTTGTATTTATGTTCTATCTGTAGTTTAATGTTGATGTGATTTCTAACTGTGAAAATTTAAATAAATTACTCTAGTATAGAACATGCCTAAAATTAGCATGGTATCAGATCTAATGTTAAGAGAATTCCCAAGCAAGAGTGAAAGAGCAATCATCGAATACAGTTGTGAAAGGGAAAAAGGATCTTTGGATTCCTCATCCCTCTTCAATTTCACCAAGGTTGAAGTTGAAGCAGAGAATATTATCAGAATGGCATAGCGGAATTTTCTGATGGCCTACCTAAACATCACTTCATTGGGAAATTTGGATCTAAGGGTGGAAGGAAAGGTGGATGCCTTGGTTGCAATAAGTTCAGCCATTATGCGAAGGAGTATCTGAATGACAGAGACACATCTCTTGATGAAGATAACAATCATTCTAGGGACATCTTAAAAAGGAATGATAGGTAATGCAAGTCATCAAGAAAATGTTGACTCTTCAAAGAAACCAAGGAACCCTAGTGCCTCAAGGGACTTCATCGAATAAATGGGTGCACTCTCTAATTTGTTAGAGATGGAAACAATAATGGGATTATACTTGGAGCTAATGCCACCTATCCTAGAAAGGGTGTAGGGACTGTCACCCATAAATTGAATGAGGGTAACTCAATTCATTTACAAAATCTCTTTCATGTAGTTGATCAAAAAAAGAACTTGGTGCCCATTTCGGAAATGAAAGACAAAGGTTACAGGGTGGCACTCATTGATGGAGAGGTATGTGTTTAAAAATAGAATTTTCAAATATGGTTTTTGAGTTCAGGATTGTATCAAGTTGCTGAAAGTCCACTGGGGACCATGTCTATTGATACATAGCACCGAAGGTCTATGAATTAGATGGTAATAGGGATGCCTAAATTCAAAAGAAGTGTGAAATTACATGTCTGAGATGTACCGAAGGAAAATCTTACAAGGGGACTATTCCCCTCATGTAGCAGGTCCTTAGGTTTGGAACAAGCCGAGGAGTTTGAGATTCATGATCAGGAATCTGATGTATACAGGTGGAAGAAAGCCCTCTATGGCTTGAAGCAAAACTCCCTGGGCATAGTATGAGAGGATTAATAGATGTTGAATGAAGCTGAGATTCACTAGGAGTGAAACTGATCCAAACCTTTACCTGAAGGTTGTGGACGATAGATCTCTCATACTGGCACCTTATGAGGATGACCTATTTCTGATAGGTATAGACACTCTCATTTGCAGAAGTAAGAAGGAGTTGGATTCCAGATGTGGAATGATAAACTACAAGCCTGTGACTACCTTGAGGATATTAACTTTCAGAAGTTATATGATAGTGATGTCGGACCAGATTTGGGGAATGCCTCTGAATTTCATAAACTCATCCACATTTATGTTCTTGGTGAACTTCCATCTGGAGATATGTTTTGCAGTTAGCATGGCGAGCTCATATTTGGTTGAGCTTCACTGGACTAGTGCCAAGGATCTTTTGAGATATCTTCAGGGCACAATATCTCATGGATTGAGATACACTCCCAGAAATATGAAACTGCATGATTATTCAAATGCTGAGTGGGCAAGCAGTGTGCAGGATCACTAGAGCACTTCTCAGTGCTCATTCTCTTTGGATTATGCTTTGATATCATGGATAAGAAGGAAGCAGAAGTCAGCTGCTGCATGGTTACTGAAGCTCTTCAGTGACCTATTTGTACACATGATGAATACCACTGTGATTCTTTGTGACAACCTGAGGTAGGATTCAATTATTGAGGAATCTCATATTCGATAATTGCTCCAGTAGATAGACATCAAATACTGACATATTTGGGATATGGTGATTCGATGAGAAAGGAGGCTCCATCACACTGAGATGATGTATAGGTCGCTACACTTTGTCAAAGCCCCGGGGAAAGATCAAATTGGTGATTTTCCCAAATGACTTGGAGTCATTAAGAGATCCTAGTAAAAGGGTCCTGCATGTTGTATACATTGAGCTCTGGGAGCTGTGGGGGCTTGTGGTTCTTACTAGAGAAACATATGACCACAAGGTGACTCACCCTCCCCTGTTGGTGCGCACTGGATAGGATGATTCACTCTCCTATGGACAACATGATTCGCTCTCTTGTGGGACAGGATGATTCGCTCTCTTGTGGACAAGATGATTCGCTCTCTTATGTAGAAGGATGATTAGTTCCCCTATGAGGTCTCGATTATTTGTTCTCCATGACAATTGTGTAGCAGGATGACTAGTTCTCCTGTGAGGTCTGGATGATGTGTTCTCCATGATGATTGTGTAGCATGATGATTAGTTCTCCTGTGAGGCCTAGAAGATATGTTCTCCATGGCGATTGTGGAATAGGATGATTCACTATCCTGTGGGCCAAGATGATTAGTTCTCCGTGGCATCGACTCGCCAGGATGATTCACTCTCTTGTGGATGAGATGATTAGTTCTCCTGTTAAGGCATCCTACCCTTGCAGTCTGGGACTCATGGAAACTACCTCTCATCTGATCAATGAGCAAGGAATTGAGGATAGGGACCATAGTAGTTACAATGGATGCATCATTGTATCTATCATACTCCCTATGCTAGGATGACCTTCATTGATCTGGGATCAATGATACTTGTTTCGGACCAGTTGTAGGAGTTGTACCCACTATGACATTGACTTCGACTCAGTAGAGGACTGGTCTGGGACCAGTGCTACATACTTTGGCACTGAATTTCAGTTAGTAGAGGACTGGTCTGGGACCAGTGAGAGTGGTACATACTATGACATTGACATCGGGTCGGTTTAGGACTAGTTTGGGACCAGTGGTACACACTCTGAGACTAACTTCAAGTCAGTGGAGAATGGTATGACACATTCTTGATCAACTCTTCTTCTTCATGGTTCATCATAGTAGAGTAGAGCCAGTAGATCTAAGTAGAGCTAGAGTAGAGCAGAGCCAGCAGAGCTAAGCAGAGCTAAGCAGAGCTAAGTAGAGCTAAGCAAAGCATAGCAAAGCAGTGCAGGGAACTTATGGTAGATATAGTACAGTTAGACATATGGATCAACAGATGGAGTTCTCCCTAGTTGAAAGGGAGTTTCAGAATTGGCTGCTAGGGCCAAACTCCATGTGGGTCATCTTATTTATGGCAGCTGATATTTTTATTGGATCCCTCTCATCAAGAGGTGTAGGATTGATCTAAAGATCATCTGATTCCGATAAGTATTTACAAAGATATGGATTTATTTTTGTTATAAAACAAATTGTCAAGTCGGTCAACAGCTTGAGTAGGCTCAGAAGCCTGATAGACATGTCTATTCATCATCGACATTTTAGTATAAATAAAAGAGGATTTCAAGTTATCTAACACACATTCTTTATGTGATCTCCTTCTCTCCACGTCTTTGGTTTTTGGTGAAGGAGAGACACAAAAGAATATACTGGGCTAAGTGTATGATGCCCTAGCCATAGTTTAGATGAATCCTAGTTGTAGTCAAGGGAAGGCTCCTATCCACTATCTAAATGAGCTCCATTACACAGTCAAGTGATGCCCTAAATACGTTGTCCATAAGCCTTATACGGAGGCCCTAATACAATGTCCAGAAGCCTTAAATGGAGATCCTAATACGCTGACTGGAAGCCTTATATGCAAGCCCTAATACGATTTCTAAAGAAGCCTTATATGCAGGCCCTAATATGATGTCTAAGGAAGCCTTATATGTAGGCCCTAATATGTTGTGCAAAGAAGCCTTATACGCAGGCCATAATATGCTATCCAAAGAAGCCTTATACATAGGCCCTAATACACAGTCTAATGCAGTCAATCTTTGCTAACCAAAGGAGGTCCTAACCATAGATAAGAGAGGCCTAATATGCACTCCAATAATAGACACTATCAGAAGAAAATGAAGCTTGTTGATAGCATAAAAGAAGAAGGAAAGTTCAAGTTGTTGTAGGTGACAACACCGTCATAGAGACAGGACTATTTGTGTATCTATTTGTGACTACGTGAAGTTGTTCTCTTCTTGTAGGAGAACCAAGTTAGAGGAGTTAAGGGATAGATCTGTTGGGATCTCATTGGAAGGACAAGGAGCAAGGTTTATGCTGCCTGGAAGCTACAGAAAGATTGTACGTTAGGTCGTAGGCCATAACACCACAGTCAAGTATTATGTATGAGTATTTGAGGACTTGTATATATGCCTAGATCAACAACATAACCGAAAAAGTGTCCTAGGTTGCTTGAAGGACTATTTCAATAGTGCTTGGTATCCTAACCAGTCATCATGATGACAATAAAAAAATATGTGTAGCATGATGACAGAGAGCAGTAAAGTTGTGTACAACAACTCAGCAGTGGAGTAGCATGATGCACCTTAGGACCATAGTATGATGTTGTAACAAGAATGAAACATGGTGATGGTTGCAGCCTGATGGGGGCAACAAAGTGATGTTGTATGATGTGTACAACATACCAATCAGTGAATGCAGATCAGTAATATTGGGTACAGATCCATGATAAAGAACAACTCAATGATTGGAGTAGCTCAGTGATAGGAGCAACAACATGAAGTGCATAACATGGTCATGATATGGACAAGATGCAACATAGTGATAGGTGAAGGAGTCACCTTGGAGAATCAGTTGAAGCAACATGTCTTGAACTAATCTCATATAGATATAGAAAGTCAAAGTGTTGACTTCTGTTGTAAATGTACTATCTCTCTCTCTCTCTCTCTTTCTTTGTTGAACTTTGAAGAACATAAAAGAAGAATTGATCAAGGTTTTCCCCAAATTGGAGTTTGTCCCTAGCTAGCGCCACATCTTGTGTCCTCTTGTCTTAGTTTGTCTTCTGCGATTTATATTTATGTTCTATACGCAATTTACTTTAATTTTGATGTGATTGCTAATTGTGAAAATTTAAATAAATTGCTCTAGAATAGAATACACCTAAAATTAACATCAACGGATCTCTAACGTAATTCTTCTAAGAGAGGAATATAAACTTTGGATGTTGGGTTACTTAAATACCAAGATAGTAGTGAACATAGCCCAAGTATTTCATTTAAAAACCTTTCCTCAATTCCTTCTTTATGGATGTAATGTAGTTCTTATTCTTCCCTATCATCAAAACATCATCTGCACACACCATAAGATATACAATTGTTTTTCCAACATTCATGACAAATAAAGTTGCATCATCTGGATCATAATCTTTGAAGTTGACTTTTAGAAGATGCTTAGTTAACTTCTCATACCAAGCTCACAGAACTTGCTTGAGGACATGCAAGGGTTTTAGAATCTTGCATATTTTATGTTCCTAACCCTTCACAACAAATCCTTCTGCTCGGGAGATAAAAACATTCTCTTTCAGATCTTCATTTAAGAAAGAATTTTTTACATCCATTTGATGTACTTTCCAATTGCTTTTTGTTGCAAAGGCAAAAACTATCTAGATGGTAGCCCATTTTTTTGTGGGCGGAAAGGATTCCTCATAGTCAACCCCTTACTTCTATAGAAATTTTTGTTTCCACAAGCCTGGCTTTGTGCTTGTCAAGTGAGCGAGCAACTATATACTTATTCTTGTAGACCCACCTGCAACCTACTTGTTTAGTTCCCAATGGTGGATTAACTAGCTTCCAGGTGCCATTCTTTGTTAAGGCATCATATTCTTTCTACATCACTTCTTTCCATTCCTCATGAGAGGTAGCTTCATTGAAGGAAGTTGGTTCAGAATTTGTAGACATATTCAGTTCACAATCACAAGAAATGTCCATATCAATTGGTGAATCAGAATCATCAACATCACCTCCATTATGTCAGGTTGAGATTCTTGTTTTTCTCTTTCCATGCACGTGAGGATGAACATTTTTAAGTATCTTTCTCAGCCATTTTGGAGGACTGTTCTATGATGTCCCAGGCTGTTCAATTAAATAAGTTGGGGTTGAATCAAGATTTAGTCTCCCAATTCTATCAATCACATCACTCAAAGTGTCATAAGTGCATGTAACTACATGTGGGGAAGAGAGTGCTTCTGAAGAAGATTCCATAGACTGATCTAGTATAGGAATCCCCCCTTCAATATGTGGAATCTCATTATCAAATTCTTGAAAATATTTTTCATGTCTAAATCTATCTAAATGATCAAGTTGCTGGTCAACAACCTTGTCAGTCTTGGAAGATTCAAGAAATATCACATCACTAGATATTATAAACTTCTTGTTCACTTCATCATAGGGATGGTATGCTTTGGAGGTATTTAAGTACCCCAAGAATATACACTTGTGACTCCCTACCCCCAGTTTGTTCTTTTATTCCTTGGGTATGAAGGCATAACTGGTGGAACCAAAAACCCTGATATGCCTCACCAAAGGAATGTGGCCATACAACATTTCATAGAGAGTCTTAGTTTTGATAGCATTAGATGGACATCTATTCTTTATATACACAACAAATAGAACCACATCAACCCAAAACATCAGTTTAACATTCTTAAAAAACATCATGGAACATACGATATTTAATATTTGCATGTTCATTCAAGTACTCTATTTTGTTGGGGATTATAAGGCACAATTGTTTGATGTTTGATCCCATGCTAGTTTAGACAGTTTTCAAATTCATTTGAATTGTATTATTTTCCATTATCAATGCGAATAGAACCAGTATGAGATTTTCCATCATTTTTAAACCATGCAGGAAAATTATTAAATGTTTCAAAAACTTTAGACTTTTTCCTCAATAAATATACCCAACACATTATGGTGTAGTCATCAATAAATGTCATCATATATTTATTACCATTTGCAGAAGGAATGAGCATTGGACCATATAAGTCTGAATGAATGAGTTCAATTTTTCTATGTGCTATGGAATGAGAATAATGAAAATATTATTTATTTTGATTTCCTAAGATACAAACATCACATTTCTTAAGTTTCCTAGGAATTGTAGGCAAACCATTAACACCATTTTTCTTCAACAAACGAAGGTTTTCATAGTTCAATTGGCCAAATCTAGAATGTCATAAAAGACTTGATTTAAATGTACCTTCATGATAGTGAGAATTGTATGAAAAGCTTTTTGCATGAGTGCATGTACCTTACAACTTCATAAGTCTTTCTTCTTCTATTCCCATCATGAGAAGTGAGTGATCTGATGCTTTTCTGACCTCAACCTTGCCATCAAACATATGAATTTAGTGTCCTTTTTGGACAACGTGGACCAAAGATAACATGTTTCTCCTAATCTCTGGGAGGTATAGAACATCATGTAGAAGGAAGTCTGGAAGACCAAGCCGTTTGATCCGAATGGTGCCAAGTCTTGATGACTTGAGTTTTGATTTGTCTACAAAATATACTATTCCATCAACATTTTCACTGAATTCTTTAAAAAGATCTCTCATAAAATTCACATGTCAAGTTTCACCTCAATCAAGAAACAAATATTCTTTCCAAGAAGCAAGTGAAGCATTAAACAAGTCTTCAGTTACTCCATTACTACAATGTCCCACAACATAGTGAACGAATTCAGGTGCTTTACATTTCTCTTTGTTCTTGGTTTTACCTATTATTTCATTTATTTCCTGCTCAATTCTATCCCAGGGAAACTTACATGTGGATACAGTATGTCCATCTCTATTGCAACGTATGTAATAAAGATCAAGTTTTTCTCATTGGAAATATCTAACCCCCTGCCTCTAAAATCCATCCTCCCTCTTCCTCTTCGGCCACCTATTCCTCAAGAAGAATATTGTGCATGATTCTTCTCTCTATGTGCAAGACACACAAATTATTCAAAATACTGGGGAGTTGTATTGTTCTCAAAATCCTTCTCTCTCTTCGCAAATTTCTTGTCAAGGGAGTCAAATGTAATCTCCTTAAGGTTTTCACTCTCTTGCAATGACTTAAGATAATGTGAATAGGTGGGATATAGTTCCTTAACATAAGATATGGGAGGAATTTTTATTTCAACACTAGTAGTTTTTATATCATGCATAATGGATCCTACTTCTGATGCTAAGGAAAGAGGGTTGTCATTTTTTAATTCAAGACTGAACGATTCAATCATCAATTGAAAAAATTCAAGTTCAGACTCTGACTCATACAATTCCTTCAATTTTGTGAAAGCTTCAGATGAATTTGAAAATGGTGAAATATGTCAACTTACCTCTTCATTTAAAAATTGTGTAATCAAGGCATAGGTCTTTTTTTTCTTATTTTCCCAAATGGAAATCTCCTTATATAAAGTGGGCTTTGCAGGTGCATTATCTCCTTCTCCTTCACAAAATCCTCTCCACCACTGATTAAAAAGGAGAGTGTGTTTGATCTTCCTTTACCATTTAGGATAGTTCTCTTTTCGAGAGATAACTACTCCAATAATTGTTATCACTGAATGCATTTTAAAATCTATGTACTGTGTAAGAAAATGTATTTTGCTTTCAATACATTGTGAAAAAATGCACTTATGGTGGTAATTTTTATTAAACCAATTCACTCTGATATATATATATATATATATATATATATATATATATATATAATATATATATATATATATATAAATATATATATATATATATATATATATATAGAGAGAGAGAGAGAGAGATAGATAGATAGAGAGAGAGAGAGAGAGAGAGATAAGACAAAGCTATTACCTGGGGGAGGGTTATATGTCGGAGGTGAAAATCATGGAAAAATATACAGAAATATGCAGAACATAGGCAAGAGGGAGTTACAAGGGAAGAGAGGAAGCCAAGAATAGAGGATGAAACCTATGCCCTGATACCATGTTAGGCCAGGAGTTAACTCCTCGAATAGAATTATGTTTTTTCATTGATATTGATTATAGATATATGCATGGAGGGAGAGACTCCCAGGTTTCATCTCCCAGTGTCTCTTCAAATTCTAATTCTCCTTATTTTCTTATTTACAATATTTACATTGATTCAACTAATCCCAAAAATTAGGTAACAATGGATTTCAACATCAACTCCTACAGGTTGTCTACTATCCCATTTAGAAATATTCAATGGTTATATTGAACATAAAGTTTTCATAAATTGTCTAGGGTTGCGAGAAAAATCCCTACGATTTCCTTAGTTTTTATTCAATGCTTCCTTCTAAGCCTATTACTATATTTTTTTAGTGTTATCTCAAAAATTTATACATGCTTCCCAACTTGGAACATTTTATGACAATTTGAATTTAATTTGAATATATTAATTTTCATTTCATAGCCATGGTACTTTATTAATAGGATGGAGTTTCCTTTGTTGAATTGCATATTTCAATGCTTAGTTTCTCTACTATTTAAGAGCTCCACTAACTGCCATGAGATCATATGCAATCTAGTTAATTTTGGACACAATATTATATAAATGGTGTCCTGGTCTAATTTGACCTTAATAATGACTCTTTTCATTGTACTAATTTTGAATACGTTTTTTCTACACTTAGAATGGTATATATATTTATTTCATGTCAACTCCATTACCCTATCATATAAATGAATAACATCTTTATATATATTTAAATAGCCAAACATTATGTCGATTTCTTTGCTTAGTTATCCTTTTCTTCCGTTTCCTTAGACAATGTGGAGGATATATACTCGTGGAGGGTGAATTGAATATAACTTTCTTATAAGGTTACCAAATATTCACATAATTATGTTAAATGGAGCTATTCTCCCCTTTTTGCATTTTTTTTGTGTCTTTGTAAGCCTTCTGAATGTGAATTATGTACCTTCGTAGAATCTAATTATAATTAAAATGATCTATATCTAAAAGTGATCTATCTTTTAGTTCCCTCTTCTACTAAAATTATGATCTTGAAAGTATTCTATATTCAGAACAAAATGATCTTAGAGCTTTACAACTTTCATTTCTTTTGGACATTAGACTTGTTTTCTAGAAAATCATACATTAAACAAATAAAGTATATCATGATACGAAATATTGAATGAAACTTCATTAATTAACCATAAGAGACTTCTTCATAGTTCATTCTATTGTGATGTTTACATCATTTGACATAACATACAGTTATGCCTCTTTTTTCATCATAATAAGAATTATTGCAACAACTTAATCGAATAGGGTAAATGTGGCATGCATCCCTCAATCTTTTCCATATAGTCAAGGTTCAAGGAAATTTTCAAATACTATATAAATGATTCCCATAATATTTAGTTATGATATAAGAGAGTCCTCACTACTATTAAATTTAATTATATTCGTGTAATATCAAGTATATGAAAAACAAACCCAAAACATAATTTAGACCTCTATTATTGATAACAATTTCCTTTATCTAATTTGTTCCTCATGCATCAGTATAGGTTTAGTAACTAGAGAACAATAATATAAATGGAGTACAAAGATTTGAATGCATATCTTACCCGATCAACAACATCAAGTCTTCATGCATGCAATCGATTGTTTACTATTGTAACGCCTATCATACATATGCACAACACTTACTTCATACACACCTCAACCATAACTTTTCTATCTTGTTCTAATAATTCATAGACATAAATAACTCAATATTAACAATAGGATACGAATAGAATTTCATATAATCGTAACATAACTCTTGGGGAATATTTAGGAACATAGAATTTTCCACCTAATCGTGGACTGTCTTGATTAGCTACGTGACTAGCTAAGATATCTTTGGCCTTAGGAATCAACATTGCTTTATTCCTCGATGCTTTATTTTATATAGTTATCTCTCAAATAGATTTTAGCAGCGTCTTTCTTTAAGGTCTCCCAACATTTTGCCTAAGCCCTTTTGCTTTAGTTCTTTTCAAAAAGATATTTTTATTTTCTTTAAATCACACAATATTATCTCCCTCGGTTCTTTATCAAACCCCACTTATTATTTATCTCCAACTAAGTTATTAACATAACCTTTCTCTTTTAGTGAAGATCCATCATATGGACTTGACCACCACGACTTTTTCTAAGCCAAAAATAACTATTCTATACTCTACTACTCTTTCCTTAATATTTCCAAGCAATTTATTTATTAACTCAATAATAATAATATAATTACATCATGACATAAATTTCATCATGTCTCTGTTTGGTATTAATTCCAATAATAGTTCAATGTCTAAAAATAATAACTATCTAAAAAGCAGATTCATAGGGGTGTTACATCTTCCCTCCCTTTAAATAAAGAACTATCATTGGTGTTCCCTTAATTCCATTTTTTCTTAAGATGGAGAGGAAATGCCTCATGGATTCCTTCTAGAGACATGTCCTCTATAACAAGTGGTTCCACTTCACTTTATTTTGAGCAATGACCCAATTTTGAACACATACTCTTATATTCATTTTTTTCTCTTTCCTTAACATGTTTTCATACATGCTAAACATGAGCTTTTTATTTTCATTGATGCATTCCACTCGCACTCATAAAAACTACCCACATGCACGCAACAAGGTCAGAGTAATCAACATATCATCACAATAAATACCATAGGTCTTTTTCTCAAACGACATGGTCATCATTTAATGTGAAATTAAAAATATGGAATTTCCAGTGTTCCTTTCATATCACTTACACAAAGGTAATAATAATTAATAGACTACTTGTATCATTCAATTTTATTTCTCTTATTTTGACACCATCATATCAAATAGGCATCTGTCCTGCATACATAGGTGTAGGACATCTTACTATCTCTTCCTCCATCATAGTTATACCTTTTCCATTTCATTGCAAGGTGGAATTAGTGAAGTCCATTCTTATGGTTCTACCACTTGTTTTCATACCTTTCTAGAAAGCCACAAAAGTATGAGGAATTTCACAATACTACATTGATAATTTAGGGGTATTTTGGAAAGTTCAAGTTTCAAGGTAAAACGACAAATATTACCTTACATATATACAAAACACCTTTTATTTGTTTATTTTCACCTTTTCTACTATTTCCTTTACTCATTTCCTTGAGTTATTTCAGTTTGGCCCGCATTGCAAATTATTTATGAAGTTTTTTTTATGCCTTTGTCTTGCATATAACCATGAAATGATTTCCTTTTAAATTTCTATTTACACATTTTGTTTTGTCACACAATATGCTAATATAATTGTATTCGTCAATTCTAAAAAATTTCACCTATATATATTGAAGCAATATATCACTAGCAAAGAATTGTTTTGTTTCATCATTTTTTTGTGTCATGTCATTAGGCTACTCTAGGAAATTATATTAGCGTTTCCAGGCTAACTGTTGGCATCATTGTAATCAACTACTTTTATGGTAACTTCTAGTTTTATAAAAATCTAATTTGTGAAGTTTCTGATAAATCAACAGTAATGATCTCTAATTCCATGCCATTTCGAGACCATTAGATTCCTAAGAGTGATGTCAATCAAGGACTTTCTTTTCCCTTGTTAGCGTCTATTGTAATTCTTCTTGACGAATTACATGTTTCACAGTTAATTTTAGCTTTCGTCTATTTTACTCTTATCCATTTTTGTGTAAACAGTTTTTTCATCCTTTCAACACTATTTCCGAGCACCTTTGTGTTTTTCCTAGTTTCTTGTGTAATTAGAATGCTACTATTACTATCATTTACGTCTTGGTATTCTCCAATTATTATACCCACTTTGTTATTTTCATGTTTGATGAATTTGTTTTTTCCAATTTTCTCTTTTACAACGATATTCTATTTTGTCTCACGCATATATCACTTTTTTAGGAGGTTATACACACATATGATTGTCCACATATTCCTGAAGTATCCTATTATCAACCAATTATGTTGGTTACAATTTCATTACCTCATATTCGATACACGTCTGAGGACCATTTCATCCTTCAAGTTTACGAGTCCAAAATATATCATCCCCTTTTAAGATGTTGTAATTTCCTCTTAATAATTTTCATATATATATTTCTCTTAGACATATCTTTATATGTTTCATGATTTGTTACTTGGAAATTTTCATTGGCCACACTCTATGCTTTCATTATTGAGGGTATTGAAGTATCTAAATTCTTCAATCAAACTTGTTAATCTATTTCCCCGGTAACATTTTTATTAGTTCCTCCATAATTATTATATGCCTTACAAAAAAAGAATGTTACAAGACATCCATGGTGGTTTGAATCTCATGCATGAGGGTATAACATTTAGCATACTCATGCTTCAGTTATGTTGTTAGCATCTATGTTCTTGATTGCAATATTTCAGTTATGCCAATATTAATATTAAACATGCCCAAGAAGACTCCTATTTTTTTTAGTACCTATTGTATTTTTCTATACTGTATTTGCGGGATATTGATTTTTAACCCCTCTTTTAAACCATTTTATGCTTGCTATTTATATACCTTGTGTCTTGCATTTTACCTATGCGCTACATGCTCGTAGTACCTAGGGTCAAAATATTCCGTATATGGTTCAATATATATGTGTGTGTGCGTGTGTGTGTGTGTGTGCCTGTGGGAGGATTATGAGTCAAGAACATAAAGTGTTATTGTGTACAAATTATTCACAAATGGATTGGAGCACATACATATTGAAATTTGAATAGGCACATGTCTATATATATATATATATATATATATATATATATATATATATATATATATTCTTTTCACAATATTTTGATTCCTACTAGAGGATTCCTCCTATTACACACCTAATTTTTGGTGGAGCATACTTTGTATAGAGAAATTTGTCTGTATGGAGAAACTTTTTATAAGTTTATTATACCAATTTCCTCCTTCTTATTATGCTATAGAACATTTCCAAGCCTTTTATAATTAGGTAGTGTACCAGGTTTCCCTTCTAATGTATCTCTTCCTTGAATAGATTAATAATACACATCATGATTAGATGTGATTTTGCATCTTATTTTCATACAATTATAAATAAGTATATAGATTTTTAGATTTTTTTTTGGCTTTTCTTCAACATTATATACTTGATTATATCCTTAAGCCATTAAACACATTTTATAATGAACTTATTTTATTCTCAAAGAGCTACATTCCTCCCTATATATGCTTGATTATTATTTACTTTATGTAGTCTATAACAATTAACTCTTCAATATTTTTACGTAGGTATTGTATCTTGTACAATATTCTTTGTTACCAAACTTATGTCACCAATAACTTCAACTACCCAGTAGTATTCAGGAAAGCTAGTAGTGTAATATCCTTCTATAATTGTTTTAACACTTGGACATAACATTTTTTCTAAGTAAGGTCTTGGATTTTACATAAAGAGATCACATGTCTCACAAGAGTTTATGGACTATAAGGTGTACAAGCCTTATATAATGATAATAACTTATTAAATCACATATACTATTTTCTACACAGAGTAATCGAGAGATAAACTCTCGATATATGCATATCTCCCTTTTATGTCAGTTAGATCAATCAACTATGCTAAAATAAATTATAGTAAGCCTTAAATAATTTCGAGTGTATATCCTAATAGATACTTCAGTTTGTAACAACTTATTTTTTACCCTTTTATGTCCACCTTGCTTGGAGTTCAGCTTCAATTCATTCAACAATCTATTATCGCCACTTTCACCTTGCTTGATCTTCCTATGACAACCTTTATGTGATTATTCTTTGTACTATCATTGCATTTAGGACTAGAAATAGAATCACCTCTTTCTTATTATGCTTTACTTACTCCAGCTACAAGGTGAAGATGGCCTAGGAAGTTTATGTATGTAATAATATTGTTAGTGTGTTATTGAGTGCATAGTACTCGACACTAAAAACAAGTGCATATATTTGGACAAACTTAGTACACTGATTCCATTTCTCGTCCTCCATATAACAGTAGTACATTCTCCTTAGATCTGAACATGTATATATGTGTACTTTATTTTCGTATTTTCTTAGTATAAATGTTGGATGAAAACTAAATACATTGCTCCTTTTTGGCATAGATATCATCAGTTAGGCCTTATGCCTTGACCTCCTCGCATTTCTCTAAATTTATTTAATTGACCAGTGTATTTATTTCTGCATCTTTTGTCAAGTTAATTTTCTTTCTACATCTCATTCTACAAGGGTCTTTTATAATGTATACACTTGAGCTATTAATCCATTTTTGCATAGTGATACCTAATGTTTCCTACTAATATAGTTCTCTCATCCTACGTTAGCAACAACGGGTATCAAAGCAATGATATCTCTCTCATCCACCTATTCATGAATTATTTTACAGATTATTAGTTCCATCTTTCATTTCTTTTATCATTCCAATAGTTTTGCTATAAAAGGTGAAACTTCATATTTTATCAACACCTAGGTCTAGTCTTGATGAATCTCGTTCCTATCTTACAATTGTGGGTTGTCCCATAGGTATCCATATTGAACCTACAACTCTGACACCATATGTAACATACCTCAATTCACATGATTTGTTTTTCCATAGAATTTCTATAACTATACTTCCCTTTCAAATAATCATACCTGTAACGAAGTTACCTAATCTTGTATGAACTTAATTAACTTAAAATGCTAATTTCCATCCTCGAAATATTGAATTTGTGTTCTTCTCAGAGGTAATTATAATGTGGAAGCTTTCTTCGCTCTGATCATAATGGTTACATAAGGGACCTCTTGAAATCTCTTGGTGGTTAGAAGATTGTAAATATGTTCTTTCTTTGATAAATTTATTGTACGCATATTTTACTTTACTCTCATTCTTTAGTAGGTTTCACAACAAATTCCTCGAGGTTCTTGTTAAAAGTTTATGTTGTTGTGAAAAAATCCATTTTTTTAAGATTAGAATGATATCTTTGGAAATTAAAGGTTTCCTCCTATTCTTATCACAAAGGTTGGGTTCCTTATCATATACCATGGTAATTTGAAAATTGATTCACTTACACTTGAATTGTCACCTTAATTGTTTACATGCCTCAAGCTCTTTGTGCTTATCTATTTCTTAAGTCAATTTAATGGGCTTAGTTGTTCTTTTCAACGATTTGATTTCAACGTCAACTCCTACACGTAGACTTTCATCTTGTTTCCAAATATTCAATGGTTATGCTGAACACAAAGTTTCGGGAAATCACCGAGGGTTATGAGAATCATCCCTAGGGTTTCCATAGCTTTTATTCTTTTCTTCTTCCCAAGCTCACCAATGTTCACTTTTAATGTTCTCTTAGAAAGTTTTATACAATCTTCTCATGTTGGAATGGGTTATGATAATTTCAATTTAATTTTAATATTTTAATTATCGTTTGATAGCCATGCTACTTTATCAATAGGTTGGAGGTTCCTTTGTTGAACTACATATTTCAATGTTTGGTATCTCTATTATTTAAGGTCTCAACAGAGTTCCATGATATCATATGCAATCTCGTTAATTTTGGACACAATATTATATAAATGGTCTATTGGTTTAGTTTGACCTTAATAATTACTCTTTTCATTGTACTAATTTTGTTTACGTTTTTCTACACTTAATATAGTATAGAAATAAATATATCATGTCGAATCCACTACTTCGTAATATAAATGAATAACATCTTTAAATATATTTAGTTGGTCCCACCTTTATGTGGATTTCTTTATTTAGTTATCCTTTTTTTTCCTTTCCATAGACAATGCAGCGGCTATATATTCATGGATGGTGAATTGAATCTACCCTTCATATAAGATTACAAAATATTGAAATAATTATGTTAAATGGAGCTATTATCCCCTTTTTGTAATTTTTATGTCTCTCTAAGCCTTCTGAATGTGCGGTATGCACCTTCGTATAATATAATTATAGTTAAAATCATGTATATCTAAAACTACTCTATCTTTCAACTCCATCTTCTACTAAAATTACGATCCCAAAAGTATTCTATATTCAGAACCGAATGATCTCAGATATTTACAACTTTTGTTTCATCTTGACATTAGACATGTTTCTAGCAACCATAAATTAAAATAATTAAGTATATCGTGATACGAAATCATGACCAAAACTTCATTAATTAACCATAAGAGACTTCTTCATAGTTTATTCTATTGTGATATTTACATCCTTTTCAACATAATAAGTAGTTCTGACCCTTCTCTTATCATAATAATATTTACTCCAACAACTTCATCTAATTGGGTAAAGGTTGCATGCATCCATCAACCTTTTCCGCATAATTAGAGTTCAAGGAAATTTTCAAAACCTATATAAACGAGTCCCACGGTATTTACTTATGATATAAGAGACTCTTCACTACTGTAAAATTTAATTATATTCTTGCAATCGCATGTATATGGGGAATAAACCCAAAACATAATTCAAGCCTTTTTTATTGATAGCAATTACCTTTAGCTGATTTCTTCCTCTGCATGAGTATAGGTCTAGTAATTAGAGAAGAACAATATAAATGGAGTACAGATTACTCCATGTAGATCTTATTCCATCAACAATATCGGTTTTTCATTTCTGCAATTATTTTTTTACTATCATAAGTCCTAGCATAGATATGCATAGTACATTGTACATGCACACCTCCACCATAGTTTTTCTATCTTATGATAATTATTTTTTTACTATCATAAGCCCTAGCATAGATATGCATAGTACATTGTACATGCACACCTTCACCATAGTTTTTCTATCTTATGATAACAATTCACAGCCATAAATAACTCAATTTTAACAATAGGATAATAATAGAATTTCATCTAACCATAACATAATTTTGAGGAATATTCAGGAACGTAGCACATTCCACCCAACCATGAACTGTATTCATCAGTTCCCCCCAGTCTAAGATATTCTTGGCTTTAAGAATAAAAAATCCTTTGATTCCTAAGTGGTTTATTTTATAGATTTTTCTTCCTAGAGGATTTTAGGAGAATCTTTCTTTAACGTCGACCAACCTTTCTTCTAAGCCTTTTTGCTTTACTTTTTTTGAAAAATATACTTTCTTTATTTCTTTAAAACATGGTTTTCTCTCCCACATTTATTTATTCCACCCCACTTAGTATTTCTCTCCAGCTAAGTGATTAACATAATCTTTCTCTCGCATTATGTTAATTTACTTTCCTTTATTTTTTCTCTTGGGGATTTTTAAGAGACTTTTAGCGAAGGTCTATCATGTGGACTTGATCAGCACAACTTTTGCTAGTCTAACAAGAAGTGTTCTACACTATAATCCTCCTTCATGAATGTTGGCTCACTAATATGTCTTTCTACAGGCAATCTCAATCCCTACATTAATTGTCAACCTGACGTAAGTCTTTTTATCTCAAGAGTGTCAGCATAGTATATGCAGGGAATCTAGAGGTTATCTAATGATGAATCGTTGCAATCACTAGTGGCTAATTCTTCCATTGAGTTGTGTTATATTCTTTCCACGACTAGCCCACATAGTTAACTGGGGGGTTAGAGGGGGCTAGAGCCCCCCATCATTGCGTCAATTGTGTAGCTGGGGGGCGGGGGGGTTCACAGGGGGTTTGAGGTGTACCCATAACCCCACATAATGAGGTTCGGCGCCATGCTCTAAAAACTTTTGGTTTTGCACCCTATGTTAGGATGGGTGGACCCACCTATGGTTTTGTGCATGATTTTCGCACATGTTTTTTGGACGCGATGGTTTTCAGTCCATTGTATTGGACGCAATGGTTTTCGGTCCATGGTATTGGATGCTTTGACATGTATAAATATGTATTGTAACATTGAAAGGAATATAATGAAAAATCAAGTTGGTAGTCCCAGTTTTGGAATCCAAGGGAAAATATTTGATTATATGTGTTTTATGTGTTATTCACTCGCATTGTTTATTTTATGTTTTTTATAATTCATATGCAGGTAATTTCTGTACGGGGTTAAAACCTACATTTGGTATTAGAGTTGTTTTGGCTTCAAGGGGACACCTTTGTTGCTGAGGGGTTTCGCTCGGGCCTATGGTAAACCCTGTTTAGTGGGAGATCTGCAAGATCGATTCTGTTGGTGAAAGAAGATGGCGAGCAGTGGAAAGATAAAGATCGAGAAATTTATTGGTCAGAGTTTTGAGTTATGGAAACTCAAGATGGAAGATCTGTTGGTGGATAAATATCAGTGGATTGTAGTAGATCTGGGTACTAAACCAATAGGAGTGTCAGATGAAGAATGGAATAAGTTGGATTGAAAGGCAAAGAGAACAATACGGTTGTGTGTCTCAGGTTTAGTATTGTTGAATGTATCAAGGGAAGATACGGTGAAGGCTTTGTGGGACAAGTTAGGGACTTTGTAACAATCTAAGTCTCTGGTGAATAAACTGTTCCTGCAGAAAAAGTTGTATAACCTGATGATGAAATATGGAGATTCGGTGACAGAGCATCTAAACGCATTTAATACTGTGCTAAGTCAGTTAGCATTTGTTGATATTAAAATTTCAAATGAAGATAAGTGCATCAGTTTGTTGTGTTCTCTACCAGATTCGTGGGATAGTCTGGTTATTGCAGTAGGTAGCAATGCAACTGCCTTACCGTTTGATGAAATAGTCTCATCCTTGCTGACGGAGGAGATGAGATGGAAAAATATGGAGAGCCAGAGTGGTGATGCCTTTTCTATACGAGGATGGTCCCAGAATAGAAACAAAAATAAGTCATCGAGTGGGAGATCTAAATCTAGAGGGAGATCTAAATCTCTAGGAAAACATGTAAAAGTGGTGTGCTGGAATGCAAAAAGGAAGGGCACTACAAAAGGGACTATAAATCTAAAGCTCCTAATAAAGGAAAGGGATTTGATGATGCTCCTTCTACAGAGGTGAAAACCACCTCAGATGAAAGTGGGGATATGTACTTGGCTTCACCAGGTACACATGTAGATAATGAGGCATGGTTGATTGACTCAAGTGCATCCTTTCACTTCACTCCCCATAGAGAGTGGTATTGCGAGTATGAGAAATATGATGGTGGTGATGTCTTCTTAAGGGATGATACGAAAGCTAAAATCATTGGTCATGGAAAGGTAAAGTTGAAGTTGCAAGGTGGAAGGGTTAGAACACTTCCGAGTGTTCTGCATATTCCTGCATTAGCTAGAAATTTGATTTCTGTAAGGAAGCTAGATGATGCAGGCGTAAAAATAATGTTCGAGAAGGATACCTGCAAAATGGTTCGGGGAGCACTGGTATTGATGCAGGAAGTTTGAACTGGAACTCTGTACAAGCTACAAGGTAGCATTGTTATTGATGGGTGCAATAGTTCTGTGGTTCCTGAAAGTGGAGAAGAAAATCTAGTGGTCTCTCGAGAAAAGACCATGTTGTGCCATCAAAGGCTTGGACATATTGGAGAGAAGGGCCTTCGAATACTTCATGGTAAAGGTATGGTAGAAGATATGAGTAATAACTCTCTGGATTTTGATTTCTACGAAAATTGTGTATATGGGAAGCAGAATCGGGTGAGTTTTCCCTCTGGTACAAAGAAGGTGAAACAGATATTAGAACTTGTGCACAGTGATGTGTTTGGAGTTGTGAAGGTTCCATCACTAGGTAATTCTATATGCTATGTATCATTTATAGATGTTTTTTCAAGGAATACATGGATATATTTCCTTAAGAATAAATCTAAATCCTTTGACAAGTTTAATGAATTTAAGGCTCTCGTGGAAAATTAGACAGAGAAGAAGATAAAGGTGTTGAGGATAGATACTAGTGGAGAGTTTTGCAATAAGTAATTTGAAGAATTCTGTAAGAAGTGTGGTATAACATGACAGAGGAATACTCCATATACACCTCAGAAAAATGGAGTTGCAGAAAGAATGAGCAAAATGTTGATGCAAAGGGCAAGAAGCATGCTCAGTGGTGCTGGGTTAGGACAGGAATTTTGTGCAGAGGCGGTGGAGACAGCATGTTACCTGGTCAACAGATCACCTTTATCAGTGTTGGAGGATAAGACTCCACAAGAGGTATGGACGGTAAGAAACCCTCTCCTTCACATCTGAGGGTATTTGGATGTGATGCATATGTACATGTTCCAAAGGAGAAACGAACCAAGTTGGATAGTAAATCTGAAAAGTGCATATTTATTGGGTATAAGGATGGTTTAAAGGTTTATAAGCTTTGGAACCCAGTCACACAGAAGGTTGTGTACATCCGAGATGTGGTGTTTAAAGAGGTAAAATATGTTATTTAACATGAATTCCAACCAAAGGAACTTGAAAAGATGGATTTTTGAGCTAAAGGAGGAAGAATAAGACTCTACAGCAGATGAGGAATCAGAAGATGAAGAGCCACAAACTCTAGCTATGAGAAGATCAGTTCAAGAAAGAAGGAACCTGAAAGGTATAGTTCATCTGCCTTCTATTCAAATTTTCATTTATCTATTACTAACGATGATCCCTGAACTGTGAAGGAAGCAGTAGATTCAGAGGATGGCAAACTCTAGAAAGAGGCCATGGTTGATGAAATTGCATCTTTTCATAAAAATGAGGCTGGTGATCTGGTGGAGTTGCTGGCTGGAAGGAAAGCCATTGGTAGCAAATGGGTGTTTGAGAAGAAGACAAATGCAGAAGGAAAGGTGTAGAAATAAAAAGCTCAGTCGGTAGCAAACGGTTATTCCTAAGTGCTAAAAATTGATTTTGGTGATATTTTTTCTCTTGTTGCCAAGGTAACTTCTATTAGATTACTTTTATCTGTTGCTACTGCTTTTGATTTTGAGGTAGAATAGATGGATGTGAAGACAACATTTCTTCATGGGGATCTGAAAGAGGAAATATACATGAAGCAACCTGAAGGCTTTGTGGTGAAGGGTAAGAAAGAACTGGTATGCAAGTTAAAGAGGTAATTGTATGGGTTACAACCATCACCAAAGATGTGGTATCAGAAATTTGATACATTTATATGGGGATTTGGCTTCACCAGAAGAAAAGCAGATCACTGTGTGTATTTTAAATTAATTGGTGACCGTGTTGTTTATCTGGTCTTGTATGTGGATGATATGTTGTTGGTTGGAAATGACAAATAAATTATCCAGGATTTGAAGACCCAATTGTCCTCAAAATTCGACATGAAAGATCATGGTGTTGTAAACTATATTTTGGGCATGGAAATTGAAAGAGATCAGGCAAAGAGGAAGCTCTGGTTAAACTAGAGGAAGTGTGTCGAGACAATACTGCAGACGTTTAATATGCAGGATAGTAAACCGGTGAAGGTTCCTATTCCTATAGGTGTGAGGTTATCTGCTGAATAGTGTCCCAAGAGACAAGAAGAGGAAGAGGACATGTCCCATGTTCCATATGCAAGTGCAGTGGGTAGCCTGATGTATGTAATGGTCTATGCTAGACCAGACATTACACATGCAGTGGGAGTATTGAGTAGGTCTATGTCAAAACCAGGGAAGGAGCACTGGAAAGTAGTGAAGCGGGTTTTCAGGTATTTGTGTGGCACTAGCGATTATGGTTTGTGCTACCAAGGAAGATGAGGATTAGACAAAATGTTGGATATTCATGGCTTTGTTGATGCAGACTGGGTTGGAGATCTAGATCAAAGAAGATCTATAAGTGGGTATGTCTTTAACCTACTTGGAGGTGCAATCATTTGGATGAGTAAGAAACAATCTATAGTGGCACTATCAAATATAGAGGTATAATACATGGTAGCTCATGCAAGCAAGGAAGCAATTTGGTTGCAGAGATTGTGTTCAAGTATGGGGTTAGTACAGGGAGCTATAACGATAGACTGTGATAGCCAAAGTGCAATTTTCTTGGCAAAGAACCTCGCATATCATTCAAAGACAAAGCACATTGATGTTCAGTATCACTTTGTGAGGGATATGATAGAAGACAAAAACGTGTTTCTGGTAAAGGTGGACACTTTGAAGAATATTGTAGATGCATTGACAAAATCTGTGAGCTCTGAGAAGTTCTCTTGGTGTAGAGAGACAATGAGCATTTCAGGGTTGGAAAAATGACTAAGCTCTCTTGTGGCCCCTTGTGGAAAGAAAAAAACAAGTGGGAGAATGTTTGGTTGTGTTATATTCTTCCCAGGAATAGTCCACGTAGTTAACCGGGGGGTTAGAGGGGGGGCAGAGGCCCTCTTCGTTGTGCCAATTTTGTAGCGGGGGGGCGGCTCACAGGGGGTTTGAGGTGTACCCGTAACCCCACTTTATGGGGTCTGGGACAACGCCCCAGAAAATTTTGGTTTTGGACCCTATGTTAGGATGGGTGGACCCATCTATGGTTTTGTACATGATTTTCGCACATGTTTTTTGGACGCGATGGTTTTCGGTCCATGGTATTGGACGTGATCATTTTCAGTCCATGGTATTGGATGCTTCAGCATGTATAAATATGTATTGTAACATTGAAAGGAATATAATGAAAAATCAAGCTAGTAGTCGTGATTTTGGGATCTAGGGGAAAATATATGTGTATATCTATTTTATGTGTTATTCTATCACATTGTTTATTTTCTATGTCTTAGAATTTGTATGCAAGTAATTTTTGTATGGGGTTAAAACCAACACCTTCAATTCAATTCACGTAATTCTAGAAAGAACTATTTATTGAAGAAATACTCTTGACACACTCTACAATTCTATGCAACTTTCTCCAAAATCAATTGAAACTGAATGAAAATAAGAATCACACTTAGAATTGTTCAAATTGATTTAAGGTTAACTTACTCAATGAAGGAAATAAACTAAAACTATTGAACAACACTATTAATCTATAGCAACCCAAGTTAACTTGCAATTCTTAATTGAACAGCAACAGTATTTAGACAACAATCGGTAATCTAACAACAATCATCAATTGAACAACAAATAGTGATAAAGGATTTCTAAATAGCAAACGATCTATATTGCAATTTGTAGAAGTTAACGAGTCTTATCTCCATGATCTATGATAACATCAATTCGAAATGAACAACAATCTTCTATTAACACTAATTCACTCATTCCAATCAAAGCGCTACTTAAGTACATCACATGACTTCACTTGGAATTTAGTTGAACAATAGTATGAATCAATATCACAAATCTTTATGATAAATGAAATAACCAATGACTAAACATTTAAATCAATAGCAAAGACTGAATAAAAAATCTACAACATAAGGGAGTAGTAGAACTTCTTGTGATTGGGCCCAGAGTCACCAGAAGCCGCCACTTAATAAGAACTCAGAATTTGAAGATGTATCAAACACAAAAATCTTTCATTAATGCAAGTAACAACTTATAAATTCACTGAGATAACAACGTATATTTTTTCAAAAAGAATAATTACAGATTATTAAAGTCTAAACTTTTTCTAATTGCCTTTCAGCCGTATATATAACATAAAAGAGTAACTAGATAAAAGTGAATCCTTGGGATCGAGGGATCCTGAGGATTTCGCAATACATAATTTGATAATGTGATAAAATAAAATTGTTCAAGATGATATCCTGCTTCCCTGTCTACCCAAGATGTTGTATCTTTTTCCTTTTATGGCCTCATGTTGTTCTGTTAACTGAACGACTTTTGCTCAGTCTGCATCTCTGCACACAAAGATAAAAAAAAAATAGTTTCTTGTACTAGATTTGCCTATTCTGTCACAAATGCATTCATCCAACTTTAGTCGATATTCTCCTCATTTTAATCTATAATTAAAGATAATTGTATAAGGATTAATGGTAAATAAAGCATTTTACGAAGAGAAATAATACCTTTTTCCTATCCCAACATTCTCCCCAGCTTACCCTGTTGCATGTCCATATGCAAGCGAGTAGTTTAGATGTAACTAAGTTAGGGAACAAGCAGGATATACTTTGTCCTTGTACTTCCTAAAACCATTTTTCTGCTTAAGGACAACAAAAGCCTGGGTTATGTCTTGATCCTTCAAGTCATAGTCACTAAGGTATTGATCAGGAGGATACCATATGATTGAGGGTCTATAAGGACATCTTATCCAATCAGGCCCCATCATTATAATCATATTACTATATTTATATAAATGAGAATAGGTGGCTTGGAAGTTTTTATATCGAAATGGTTCCTGGTTCCTCACAATGTTACTAGACACTTCCCACCTCTATCTTGATGTAGACAAGGCTTCTTCGTTATTGTCCTAGAAATATTCCTTTTCAGCGTGAATAATATCGATATGGAGTGGCCCTAGTTTGCCTACAACACTGGCTTGCTGCATAAACTATTTATGCCTGACATATATGAGTAATGGTTGTGTAGGCTCCCCTCTGACCCATAGGTCAATGCCATACTCACATTTTATGAAAGTCTTTTGAGCCTTGGCCGATTTGTGCTAGTTGGTAGAAAATGAGAGGAATGCCTGAAATTGGATGTCTCCTATAAATGGGCTAGTGTGGTTGTCCTTGTCATATTCTAAAAATAAATTGTGCATATAGAGTTCACAGAGGAGGCACTAAACCTTTCGATCATGCTCTCTGAAGCATTTGATAAAGTCACGAGTGGTTTTGATCTCTACCGGTTTCCTAGACTTAGTGGCCTTGACTTTTAGTAAGAGGTATCTTTCCATGAGAAATAAGCCATAACTTGTGGCAGGGGCTTGGAAGGATAGGGTGTTTGAATAAAGTGAGCAAACGGATTCCATTTTCTCTCTAAATTTTTGAAATTGACCTTTTAATCCTTCAATCTTCTCTTTCGTAGCTTTATACCGAGCAAAGGTCTCATCTTAAGTCATGGTAAGTGCTTCAAAATTCTTCCTTAACCATTCATGTTCATGTAGTGGGACCACCTTTTCCTTGTGCTGAGCTAGTTCCTGTTGAACCATCAGTAGCTCCTTCTACAATTTTTTGATGATGGCCTCTTTTACCAAGCAGTTGTAAAGGGGTGTCTCATCTTTTTTGGGCCTCTCCATCCTAGGTCTCTGTAGGTTCTGTATGCACAACAACTTTAGCTGCTTCTTGAGTTATACAATCAACTCAAACATCTTCTTTGGCATCCTTCCCAAAACATTGTTCTGTTTGTGCTCCTGCAATTTCCATTTCCACTTTCAATTTCCTAGTTCTAGTTGCCTCTTCTAACCAATTTTTTAGTTGCCTGATTACTTGCTTCTATTTTCTATACTTTCTAATCATGTTTATAAGCTTATCTTTGTAGGGATTCTTTACTCTAGGGCCTCCATCTAATGGTGGGTTAGCTACATTATCCTCTAGTTCCTATATAGGCTATACTATGTTAGCATCAGGGATGTTTCCAATTAGAACAATGCCTTCTGGTGGAATTTCTCCTTCTCGCTCATTGTTATTATGTATTTCTTTTTCAGGATATCCCAATGCAATGGTATCTCCTAAATAATTATGATTCTTTGGGTATTCTCTTGGGTAGGCCTCATCCTTAGGGGACTTCAAAAAGGGAGTATCACCTAGTTCATTAGCCTCTCCCAGGTTTTCAACTTGAAGGTTTCATTCAGCTAGGGACTCCGCTAGACCGCTCCCTACTATCTGAGTTTCTTCTATGTTGGCTTCTTCTTCATGTACTTCAACTTCGAGGCATGTTTCCATAGAAGGAATTAACTCCCTCTGTTCCTTCATGGCATTAGTAAATGGTTTGGTTTTCTCATGACCAGAGTTGTTAGCAGGGACTGACTGGTTAGGGTTACAATTATTTTTTTCAATGCTCCCTAGTTGTTATCTACCTTCGGAAAACATTCCCATGTTTTCGGCCTAGGAGGAGGTTTGCGAGATGGTCTAGCTTCCTCTGCTTGGATTGGGATGTGCCGCTAGGCTTTCACATGCACAAAGTGCCTAGGCTTTGCTAGTTCTAAGGGTGCGGAGGAATTCTTTCTCTTTAGTGTTGTTTTTCGGCTTGGGGTTTTTGGCCCTTGCTGCTCTATTTCTGCATTTTCCGAGGGTCGAGCCATGGTAGGATTTATGGTACTATCCCATGATAATTGTTGTTGGGCCAATATATTTGTGATAATTAATTTAATTAGGCCATGATGGCTGACTACACTATGTGGGTCCTTAGCTATCCTTACCCATCAAGCGAAATCATGTAACAGTGAATTTGGATAAAACAGTAAATTAACTGAAATCGTTTGTTTTAAGATTGCTAGAAGTTTCACTTGTTGGGGCTTTAGCAAATCATGTCAATTCTCACAGGTAATGTATATTAAAATGATGACTGCCAGTTCTGGCCACGGTTGCTGTAACGTTGAAGGATGAATTCCTTTCCATGTTCGTACCAGTCAGTCGCCCAGGCCCTGGAATATTTCAATTGCATTGTATAGAAGGATGTGTTTATTTGTCCCTTTCACCCCCTCTACCAGAAGCCCAATGACTTTGGCTAGGACTTTTTAAGAAACCATCATGCTTATACCTTTTACCGTTGTGCTACCATTTTGCATATTCTGTAGAAATTCCAACGTTAGCTCCTAATGAAATCCCTACAATCTGTTTAAATGCTACAACTAGCTAGCACGTTCAAGGATTTTGTGACCTTGATCGAATACCATCATCACTAGAGGTTCACTTCAGATAACTCTTCTACCCATGGCTACTTCACCTAACCCTAGTTCACTTGTATGCAATTGTGCTTTACCTCTATAACTCAGAATAGGAGTAATGTATGTGACAATAATTGATAGGGAAATGATGATGTTTGGACAATTATTATCATTTTTAGTTAAGTCATTCATCTTGCCAGCCATTATTAATACAGGATCGTAAGTTTGCATGCCCACCATAATGGTTGTCATTCTTTGTCCAATTGGAAATTCCTGCTAATTATTACACATTCATACTCATCATGCGGTTCATACTCTAGAGGTAATTTGAATGATTGTCACATAGTTATCCATAACTACGACATGCGCCGTGCATATGCAGGACATCCCATCTCTGATGAGAAAGGGCGTCCATGTCCTTTCAGCACGTGAAAAGCAAGCAAATACATTAATGTGAAATAAATTCCAACAACCAATCTAAAAAATATAGCACAAAAATCGGTAAAGCAATTAACCAATATTCATCATCGAACATCAATTGGCTAAATCAAAAATCAGCAATTTTTAATTCATTATTTCAAATATCTTCACCGTGAGTGATATTAATCACATCACCATAATCATCGGTATGTGTTTAATGACTATCATTTAATGATTGCAGATATGGAATATAATGAAAATAGATTAAAGTCACCATGTTGTTCAACTCGTAAAAGTGTTTCTCAAATGGAAATTATCTTTAGAAGCAAATCCATAGGTGATAAGAGCTAAATGAAATATGGAAATATAAGATGATACTCCAATACCACAAGCAGAGCCACTACTGCTAGCAGGCATTCATAGCTTTAGGAGGGTTGCTTTTTAACCCCCCCCAAATGAGCCAGAGTCCTTCTCACTGTTAATTCTTCTTTTGTTTGTCATAAAGAGACCACTATGTTGGGATGGTGACCAAATAACCATAATGCCACTCACCAGGCTGTAACAAAGTGATCAGTCTATCTCGTGATGAGACACCATGTTCTTCTAACATATTTAATTATCATGAAGGTCATTGCCTTGGTTTGGTAGCCAAATTGGAATGTCACCTGTTACATCCTTATGATCATGGTAGACTGGCTCATAATGAGACCCCCCTATACAATGCTTTAAGCATTTTCATATTTTATTTTTCTTTTGGAATTCTTATTGTAAAAAAAGGGAGGCTCATTTGCTCCTTACGAGTTAGGGATTGTGTAATAAGTAAAAACATGCCAATGAAAATGTTATACTCTTATCCCATTATCATTATATCAATGAGTTTTATCGATTTGGGAGTATAAACACAAGCTAGCATGGATTAAGAATAATGAATCATTTCATGATGTGTCTAAAAGAAAATATATTTAGGAAGTCATTCTAAAGATACATCGTATTAGCTTATGCATAAAGATAACCATCAAAAGGGTTTAGAAGTCATAATGATATTATTATTACCATTTTTCCTTAGAGGAGGCACAAATCAATTAAAATGGTGCTTATCTGTAATACAAAAGAAGAAGAGAAAATGGCATAATGATCAAAAAATGAGGAAACTTCACAATTTATCTTCTTAAAAGGTGTTGTTAAATCGATTGAATGGTGATTTCTCAATCGTTTGAACCGTGAAATCAAAATAGAAAATAAAAAGTGTTGTGAAATTGATTGAATGGAAATCGTCTAATATTTTGCACAACAAATCCAAGAGAAACAAAAAGTGTTGTTCACTCAAGTGAACGGAAGTCGTCCAATTTTTTGGACATCGAAAATCAATTAAAAACAAGAAGTGTTGTTTAATCCATTGAACATGAGTTGTTCAATTGTTTGAACAATGAAATCGAGAAAAACGAAATGTGTTGTTCGATCAATTGAATGATAGTCGTTCAATTGTTTGAACAACGAAAACAGGAAAAACAAAATGTGTTGTTCAATCAATTGAATGACATTCATTCAATTGTTTGAACAAGGACAATAGAATAAAAATAAAATTTGTTGTTCAATCATTTGAACATGATTCGTTCAATTGTTAAATAGAGAAAACAAAATAAAAATGAAATGTGTTGTTCAATCAATTGAATGGTAGTCGTTCAATTGTTTGAACAACAGAAAGAAAATAAAAATGAAATGTGTTGTTCAATCAATTGAACAATAGTCGTTCAATTGTTTGACAACAAGAACAAAATTAAAATGAAATGTGTTGTTCAATCATTTGAACTGCAGTCGTCCAATTGTTTGAATGATGAAAATAGAAAGAAGAAAATGTGTTGTTCAATCAATTGAACGACAAATGTTCAATTGTTTGAACAATGAAAAAAACAAAAGGAATAAAATGTGATGTTCAATCAATTGAACGGTAGACATTCAATTGATTGAACAAAAAAAAAAAAGGAAAATGTGTTGTTCAATCAATTAAACAACAAATGTTCAATGTTTGAACAATGAAAAAAAAAACAAGAGGAAAATGTGTTGTTCAATCAATTGAACTTAAGACGTTCAATTGTTTGATCAGAGAAAAAAGCAAAACAAGGAAAAAATGCTTCCAAACTTTCAGAAATTTCCTAAAAACAATTGATATTACGTGGTAATGCCTTAAAAGGGTATGTACATTATGTACAATTTCTCAAGCAATTTCAATTTTTTGAAGAAAAAGCTATTGGATCGTCATTCCCTGCATCTAGAATTTGGATGGAGGGGTCCTCTCGTACGTGCTCGTAGAAAGACTCCTTGGTAAGCGGTTGATGATAAAGGCACAATCCATGCCCATTTACCTTAAAAGAATGGTCGTATTTAAAAGAGCATAGTGCAGATATCCACAGGGAAAGAACCCGTTCCTCAGCCTTGGCAAAACATGCACGTAAGACAAACCACCATATATGCCTTCAAAACACAAAATTCATTGCAAATGAAAAACATTATTTCAAGTGAAATGTCTGAGAAACTCTTGAGATCATAAAGCACCCTCATAACCTCAACAGGGATGGGGGCTTGGAAATTAGTAGGAATTGGACCTCACTCCTCACCCCCATGGATTAAATTGACCCTCCCTTTTTCTCCTTACCCTCCCTTCTTTAGATCAAATCAGCTCCTCTCCTAGCCAAAAAACTTTGTCTAATACACTATCAAGCTTATATTAGCTTAGAAACTTAACATTAATAATACATCAACATCCTAAGTAACTAAGAAACTTGCTAGAATTAAATAAATTAAATAAAAATAAACTAAAATAATCGAAATTATTATAAAGTTACAATTACATAAAAAACTTAATACATAAACAATCAACTCAAGCAATCAATTTACAACTATAATAATTATATACATGTATAATAAATAAAATTAAAGAACTTTAATTTATCAAAAATGATAAGAATATTAAAATATTAAAAATCATCCTAACCATAAAAACTTTTTAGGAATACATTAACAAACATATAAGCTTAGAACACAACATTAATAATACATTAACCTCCTAAGTAACTAAAATCTTGTAAAAATTAAACAAATATAAACAAAATTACTATAAAGTTACAATTAATTAAAACATAATCATTAGGATATATTATTAAATAAAATATAACAAAAAACTTATTACATAAATAATTCACTTAAATGCAATTAATAAAAAATTTAATAATTATATCCATGTATAATAAATAAAATTAAAAAGAGCTTTAATATATTAGGATAATTATAAAAATATATAAAAATATTAAAAATCTAGTTAATTCAAATCATTAGGCTGGTTGGCTCTCAGACTTGACATCTCAACCTAACCTTATTTATCACTACTATCTCTCTCCTTTGTAAAGCAAGTCCTCATGATGAGTCTTGGTCTAGACGCGAAACGTTTGACAAAGCAAAGATGAAAACTGTGGAATATCCGAGTTCAGATTCTAAAAAATGGTCGTATTTGTTGATGGTAGTCAAGGTAAGGGTACCATTATTATGCACTTCTTACATCTCATAAGGACCAAGCCATCTTTTTTGCAACTTGCCCAGGAAGTCCTGGAATATGAAATTATATAGAAGTGCCCAATCCCCTTTTTGAAATGTTTTCTTCTTGATAAGGCTATCATGCCATTTTTTCCTTTGCTACTGAATTATTGCAGTTCATTGCAAAGCAAGCAATCGAGCCTCATCTAGTTCGTTAATGTGTTGAAGACACTTGGTTTGGGCTTCTGTTAAATCCAGCCCCAATTGATGGGTGGTTCTTAGAGTCTTTATTTCGAATTTGATTAGAAAAATTGGTTATGTACCGAACACAAGCTAGTATGTAGAGTATCTAGTAGTATTCCTCCAAGTTGTATGATAGGTTCACAAGGCCTCTAGTAGTCTAGCAGCCCAATCTCCACGGAAATTTTTAAGAACCACCCTAAATTTATATGTATAATAAATGGGCGAATCCCCATGATACATAGGAAAAATGGGAGGGGAATCTATCAATAATATAATATGTATAGATAATTTTTTTGGTGAATCTCTCACTATATTATATTATCTTCTAAAATCATGGCAAATCTATCACTGAATTATAAAATCTTATAAGATCTTGGAAAATCTTTCACTGCATAATAAAAAGTGAATTCATAGAAAATGTTTTGTTAAAGTATGAAACCATATATGATAATAGGAAAACATATTCATTAAATTGTAATATACTAACATACATGTTTGGAAAAAAGAAACATAGTTTTCTCTTCCTACAAACAATGTTGCAACTTTCAATGGCCATGTTTGTCAAGGTTCTCACTGTACACTCTTTCATATCCTTCTATTAGTTTTGATAATATTCCACAACAAAGTTCTTGTAGGTGTTGATGTTGACCACCAGTTCTATCAAGGTATGAGAGATTAGTCTTTTCTCTAAAACTTTTGTCAAGCTACCACTTTTGTCAAGCTATCAAATTTCTTTCTTATTCCATAGAGTCCAACTACAAGATAAAAAAAAAACATGTTTTGTACCACTTCTGTCAAGTTATCAAATTTCTTTCTTATTCCATAACTCCAACTGGGAGATAAAAAACACACATTTTGTTTACCCCAACACGCCAACAAGTGGCAAGTCCCAACTATATAATATAAGAAAGTAGTAGCTATCCCAAAGGCCTGAAGGGGATCTAATGGAAAGAAGTGACCATTGTCAGAAGCCTTCCAATCAATATATTAATATATACATATAGATCTATTATTATTTTAATTGGAAATCTTCAATTAAATAATAAAATTTAATTATGTCTCTCCCAATCTAAATTGCTTATTAGCATAATTCACTACCTTCATACATCTTGCATTTTTTAACAAAGTTGTAACATGTGGATTAATTTCTTTTTTGGTGCATAATCTCTGCCTTTTAGGAAAATATGGTGCGCTGACCCAACCCCTACATATCATTGTGACAAATTAAGAAAAACAGAGAAGGTGAATGGTTGTACAAACCAACATATTTTTCAAGCATTGGCCCAACCTCTACAAATCAATAGGAAAAATTAAGAATAACAGAGAAGATCAAAGGTTGTACAAACCAGCATATTTTTCAAACATTTAATCCAACATTAGTACCTTAACTTTCTCATGAAGATATCATATTGAGAATGTTTGAAAAATGGTGGAAAATCTAGGCACTAACTATCTCTCTTCTGCGAGGGTGATGCAGAAAGAGTGATAAGATTTCACTGTTTTGAAAATTTTTTTTTTGTTAAATCAGAAAAACCAATATTAATGGAGATATTGGTATTTTTTACTAAATTTTGTGAAGTGACTAAATGTAGCTTTAACCATTCAACTTAAGATGCTTTTTATAATATAATTTCCTAAGTCTATTTAATATCTTCATTATCATAAAAACCAACCTATTCCCATCTTAACTCCACTTCTACCACTCATGGAGGGATGAAATCTATATCTATTTATCCCTCTCAGCACTTGGTAGACCTAGAATTTAGATGGATCTAAGATGATAGAATTTCCCCTTTAAATAGTCTATGCTCACATGAATACCACGATATTACTGTGGGTCAATACCATGGGTTATCATAAAACTAGAGCTTAAAAGCTACTTTTAGTAATTTATAAAAATTAATAAAAATAATAACTGATTCTTATTTTATTTTTTCATTTTAACCAAATTAAAATGTTTAAGTGACATTAAATTACAAGATCCATTTCTGCCATTTTTCTACCAAGCCTGAGGATCAAATATTTTTTAACTCTATGCTAGTTTGCATATCATGATATTTGATCCCTCCTGGGGCTTAGTAGATCCAGAGTAAAGATGGAACTATGTTGGTTTAATTCTCCCCTCTAAATAGCCTACAGTCCACATGAATACCATGGGTCAATACCATGTGCTATCTTTTCTTATTAATACTAATATTAGGGTTAATAATGGGTTAATAATGTTTTTTTTTCATGGTATTAATAATAATTTGGCCCTTGGTATTTGGCCCATAGGCTTCACCTAAATATATAAAAAAATTGAGTATTCTTAAATATATTGTGGAATCCAGAGTAAATATAAAAATGTTTTATTTATTTACCATACCTCTCATTTATTTATATTTTTATTAATTTATCATGCCTCTTTTATAAATACTGTATTTTGCCCACAGGATTCACTTAAATAAAACCTCTTTTTTGAGCCTTCGTAAATAGAAAGAGGGTTATGGACTAAATATAAAAAGAGGTTTTATTTATTTACCATACCTTTGGAGTAAGTATAGAAACAGGTTTTATTTATTTACCATACTCCACTTTATTTTTATTTTTATTTATTTACACGTAAATATAAGGTGACTTATGGAGTAAATATAAAAAAATGTTTTCCATTATTCTTTATGTGATTATGACTAAACAGATGGAAACTTGGAATATGGAAAAAATATTATTCAATCTTTAAATAAACATGAAAATAAGAGACTTGAATTTTTAAATAAAATGAATTATTCTTTTGTGACCATTTGTTCTAAAAAATAAGGTCATTTTCTAGAAATTAACCCCGATACCATGAAATACGGGATAATGAAAGAAAAAAAACCTTTTTTACACTAAATGTGGAGGGTGATATAACTATCATAAATACCTATTCTTCAAAATTAGGGCGAATGGACGGTTGTAACTCCTAATTTCAAGGGCTAAATTTACTTTTTTTACTCTCTCCTTTAAAATGAGGTGGGCTAACCTCCATACCTAATTTTTTTATAAATTAAATTTGAGGTGATATGTAACAATGTACTATGATACAAAATATTCGCCTAATCAGAATATAAAACACCTTAATTTCGCCCAAGGGAAAAAATTCAGTCCTAAAATTTTCCATGTCAATCTCAGTGCTGTGTTGAGACTGTCTTGGTCAAAATCACTTCTACAACCTAATTGGTGCTTTCGACTTGTCCGTTCGGTTGCGGGTGATACGGAAAAGTGATCTTCTGCATAATATGATGGTTTCTGAGAGTGGCAGTAATCTTGTGCCCTATGAATTGCTTTCCCCCATCTGTGATCACTTCTCGTGGTAATCCATACCACACAAATAACCCAAAAAGGAAGTTAATCATTGCTTCCTATGTAGCTCTTGGGAATTGTACTGTTCCCACCCATTTTGTCACATAATCCATGGTTACCAGTATGTAGGCCTTCTGATTGGATGGCGGATGGAATGGACCCACAAAGTCCAATGCCCAATGCTCGAAGGGCTCTATGACTAATTGAGGCTACAGATGCATTTCATCAAAATGTCTAGGTCAACCCATCCTTTGGAAACTATCGTAGGTCTAGGCATATTGTTTAGCATCGTTAAAAATAGTTGGCCAATAACAACCCTTTTGTAATACCTTATGTCCAGTCCTTTGTTTTGCACAGTGGCCCCCACAGGGTTCATCATGGCAACCCTTTAGAATGCATGGATCTCATTCTCGTGTATACACACATTGGCCACTATTTGAAAAAGATATCCTCCTATCGAAGAGAACTAGGCATTGTGTTGAAAAATCAGTTTTCTTTCTCTTGTCATCAAATGTTTAGGTAGCTTCCCTACTGCCAGATAATTTCCCACATCTGTGTATCATGGCATCCTGAATTCCATAGAAAATAGGTGTTCATCTAGAAATTAGTCATCTACCACCAGTGGACATTCACCTTCGAGACACAAGATAGAAAATCAGCACCTAGGTTTTCCTTCCCCAGACGATCTTTAATGGTAATGTTGAACTCATACAAAAGAAATAGCCACTGTGTTACTGGACCATTTGTAATTGGTTTATTAGATAAATACCAAATGGAAAAGTGATCAGTGTACAAAAAGACTTCGTAGGTGACTATATAGTGTCTAAATTTGCTGATTGCATAAATAACAACTAAGAATTATTTTTCTGTCACTGTATAATTATGTTCTGCAGAAGCGATATTTTTGCTAATATAATATATGGCATAAGGTTTATTTTCCTCCTCCTAGGCAAGGACAGTGCCTATAGCTACATCTGATGCATCCATGGATATGTGGAAAGGCAACTCCCAATTTGGTCCATGTAACACTAGTTCTGTTGAGACTAGTTTCTTTAAACTTGCAAAAGATGTGTCACACTTGTCAAACCAACTAAAATCAAAATTTCTAGTTAGTGCATATAAAAGTGCAACAATCTATGATTTTTTTTAATAAACCTACGATAATAACCTCCATATCCCAAGAAGCTACATACCTTTGTTTGAGTTCAGGGGGTACGCAGTGAAAGAATTACCTGTATTTTTACTAGATCTACCTATATTCCTGCTGCAGAGATATAATGTCCCAGGATCATGCCCTCAGTTATCATCATGTGATACTTGAAATTTCTTAAACATAACTTGGTAGCAATGCATCATTCTAAGACCTTTTTTAGAATTTGCAATGCTTGATCAAAGTCATCCCTATATGAAGTAAAGTCATCCATGTATACCTCAAGTCCTTCATTTATTAGGTCAGCAAAGATACTAATTATAGCTGTCTGGAACATGGCTAGGGCATTACACAAGCCAAATGGAAATAACCTCTATGCGAATGTGCCCCAGGGATAGGTGAAGGTTTTTTTATCCTCGTCTTCAGGGGAAATCTAAATTTGATTGTAGCCATTGAAATCGTCTAGAAAGGAGAAGAACTACTTCCATGCCAACATATCGAGGACCTAATCAATCAGTGGGATGGTGAAGTGATCTTTCTATGTTGGCCTGTTTAGCTCTTGATAATGTATACAAATATGCTAATTCCCATTTTTCTTAGGATGACCACCAATGCAAAGACCCATTTACTGTTTGAGATAGGATAAATAAAATTTACATCCAGTAGCTTCTACAGTTCCTCTTTCATGATATCCTCGAGGTGTGGGTTCAACCTTCATTGAGGCTTCTAATTCGGTCAAGCATCCTTCTTTGTATAGATGTGGTGTGTACATAGTTGTGGGTCTAACCCTTTCATATCAGGATAATCCCAGGCAAAATCCCATTCATTTTTCTGTAAGACCTAGATAAGCTTTTGCTACTGTTTGCTATCCAAATTGTCATTGATATTTAGAACTTTTCCTGAGTTGATCTCAACGAGTTTGCTATTATCAACAACAACCGTCTGAATATGTTGATTATCTATTTTATTCAGGGGATCTTCCATGGCTTCATTATCAAGGATTGCTTTCAACATCTGATCTTGTAGATTACTCACATTAGTTGGCTGATTTATAAAATTATTGATAATATCATCTTTCATCTGATCTTTAAATTCCAGTGCCTCCGCTACTATGAGTGGTGAATAGATGCTCTCTTCCATGTACGTTGGTGGCTACTTACATAAATTTACGGTGGGAAAACTTGGCCTGGCAGGAGGATATAACACCAGAGTTTTTACAGCATACCCCTTTGTAATAGTCATGCTACCTTCTCGGCAGCCAATATATGCATCAGCTATTACTAGCCAAGGTCGGCCTAGAATCAAAGGATGCCCATCCAACCTACTCTTTAGGTTTATAGCCAAAAAATCTATTGGATATTCCAATTAGTCAACAAAAACGGTGATGTCTTATAAAGTCTCTTCTAATCTTATCATCGATCAGTCAACAAGTTCTAATAAAGTGGTGGTTGGTTCCAAGGTTGTAATACCAAGTGATTGACAAGTTTCTATTTTTAATATGTTAATGGAAGCTTCAATATCAACTAGTGTATTTGGAAAAGAGCAGCGATATATCTGAACTGTTACTATGGGGTTTCTAGGATCGTCATACTTTATTGGATTTTCCTCTCCCAAGGGTAAATTGGATAAGGTTCCTACAACATGGATAGTGGGTGAGGGTTTTACCTTCCTCACAGGCTTCCTTATGCACAATTCTTTGATTTTTTTGCATAGATGGGAATGTCTTGAATGGACTAGAAGAGAGGGATGTTAATACACAAAATGTTTAGTTCCCCTATAACATTGAAATCAAGGTAGGTGATAGTTTTATGTATTGTTAGTCTTTCAGGGAATGGAGGAGAAGTGACTATAAGTTTTTTAGGGTCATCATGCTGATCTGTCCCTTCCCCTTGCCTTGGTTCAGTATTATTTACAGGCGGTGGAATATGTATAGGTGGAGTTACATTTTCAATTCAAGTCTTGTCTCTATTTTCCTCAAGGGTGATGACACATCCCAACCTCAATTTGATCTCATTACATTCTTTCTGCGCAATCTATACCAACTGGACTAGTTTGTTATTAGGATTCGGGTTGGGCTGAGCTGGTAACTACAACCACGGAAGAGGTTGATAATTTTGTTGTAATGTAAGGAGCTGAAAATGTGGGTTGAGGCTCAGCTCCTGTCCCCATAGGTACATTAGATATCCCTAGAGGTCACATTGTGACAAGGACTGTCTCACCATGAAAATAAATAATAACCCCTTGGTTTTTTTATTCCCTTGGTTTTATATTATTAGTCCCTTTTGTTTAATATTATTGCCTTTGGTTCATAATCCCTTGGGTTTATAATATCAATCTCTTGGGTTTATTATTCCTGAATCAAACACGATTATTATGATGTTGACCATGGTCCAACATGGAATTGTGATAAGGATTGTCTCAATATGAAAATCAGTGATGGTATATCATGTTTATTTCAATGTTTATAATATGTCTTAGGGTTTATATACGTTGGATTTATAATATTTGTCTTAGGGTTTATATACGTTGGGTTTATGATATTAGTCCCTTGGGTTTAATATTATTTCCTTGGGTTCATCACCCCTTGGGGTTTTAGTACCAATCCCTTCGTTTTATTATTCCTTTCAGTTTCTCATATTAATCCATTGGGTTTTTTATTCCCTTAGGTTTATAATATCGATCACGGTACACCATTGTCAATCATAGCCAACCATGGTTAGCCATGCATGAATGTGACATTGCCACAGGGATTTTCTAACCATGAAAATAAATGATGTTTATTTTAGTGTTTGTAATATTTATATTTGGGTATATGAATGTTGGGTTTATAATATTAGTCCCTTGGGTTTAATATTATTCCTTTGGGTTTATTATTCATTTGAGTTTATAATATCAATCCCTTGGGTTTATTATTACCTCATGCTTATAATATCAATCATGGTCAACCATGGTTGAATGTCACATTGTCACAACGATTGTCTCACCATGAATAAATCATGGTCAACCATGGTCAACCATGCTTGAATGTCACATTGTCACAAGAATTGTCTCACCATGAAAATAAATAATAATCCGTTGGGTTTATTATATCAATCACTTGGGTTTTTCATTCCCTTTGTTTTATATTATTAGTCCCTTTTGTTTAATCGTATTCCCTTTGGTTCATAATCGCTTGGGTTTATAATATCAATCACTTGGGTTTACTATTCCTGAGTCAAACATGATTTATTATGATGTCGACCATGGTCCAACATGGAATTGCGATAAGGATTGTCTCAACATGAAAATCAATGATGGTACATCATGTTTATTTAAATGTTTATAATATTTGTCTTAGGGTTTATATAAGTTGGGTTTATAATATTTTTTTTCTAAATAAAATTACTTTATTAACATTAAAGGGGTAAAATTACATCTAGACTGTAGTAAAAAACAACTTCCCTGTAGGAGCAGTAGAGAATATCATAAACGCTGCCCATGATAGAGAACTTAGCCGAGAACTAGTATTCAAATCCCACGCAGGGGAACCAGTATTGACCTTCTTATTGAGCTTGCAAAAATTCAAAGAAGCATGCAAATTGAACCATATCTTGTAGATGTGAACCCACTTATCAACGTGAACTAAAATTTGCCCGCTATTATGGGCCGCATGACATGAAACAGAGGTAACAGAGAAAGAACTACATATTTGGAGGCTCTTCCACAATTCTCCACCAACCGAACTCAGACAAATACCTTGCACGATCAACATCAGTTTCATCCCTTGCACAAGCAGAATCAGTTTCAGAAGTTCTAGGAGCTGCCATTTCCATCACCATGTCTAAGCCATTGTGAATTGGGACCTCCGAAACCTACAAAGAAAAAAGATTATGTGCAGAGACAGAGGCAGGGCCCTCCTGATGAGAGCTGGATTCTCCCATCTCCTGGGCTTCTTAAAGAACATCGAGATGTGAGCAGTAATCCTTGGACGATTAAGAGAGAAATTGAAGGTGAAAATCGCAGAGCCAAAAGAGGGAGACGACGTGGAGTCTCGAGGATGGGGCTCAAGTTAATGGCTGGGAAGATGGAAACACCCTCTCGCACTGCGAGTGCGAGGGTAATGGTTGGTTGTGAGTTTGCTGGAGAGGGAGGGAGAATTGGAGGATGAGCTGGAGGGCGCACACCGAGGAGTACCCCTGTGGCTCCTCATTCTATGGTGAAGACGGGGCATAATGAAGACCGCAGCAACACTATGAAAATAGGACCATTCAAACACTGCCGTAGAGCTCAGGCTAATCAAATGAGCATCCGAATGAGGGCTAGAGGCCTCCAAAAGAAACTTGGGAATTGACAGAGGCAGCTTCTCAGGAATGCCCAAGCATAACCAGAACAATAAAGCAACAGACCATAACAGACCATAACCAGACCAACAAAGCACCAGAGGCTCCAAAGCAATCCCATGGCTGAGCCTATATTTATCGCCCTTTGTCCTACCTCGAATTGTACCCACCATATCTATTGCATTGAAGAGAGCGCAGTCCCAACGTAGTCCAGAGTGTGTGGAGGCAATGAGGAAATCAGAGGATAGGTTGAACGGATCAAAGCCACTTGAAGTGAAACAAATGCACCCAACGATCCCCAAATGCCAATGTTTATTCTGCGTCGGGCAATAATCCATGTGGTATAGGGAAAGTAGGTGTCGTCCCACCTCACCCCACCCTTGTGCCATCACCTTAACCAAGGGGCTAGACACCCGCATCTGGGGTTGGGTTTATAATATTAGTCCCTTGGGTTTAATATTATTCCCTTGGGTTCATAACCCCTTGCGCTTTTAGTACTAATCCCTTCATTTTATTATTCCTTTCGATTTCTCATATTAATCCCTTGGGTTTATTATTCCCTTAGGTTTATAATATTGATCATGGTAAACCATTGTCAATCATAGCCAAACATGGTCAACCATGCTTGAGTGTCACATTGTCACAAGGATTTTCTAACCATGAAAATAAATGATGGTTATTTTAGTGTTTGTAATATTTATATTTGGGTTTATGAATGTTGGGATTATAATATTAGTCCCTTGGGTTTAATATTATTCCCTTGGGTTCATAATTCCTTGGGGTTTTAGTATTAATCCCTTGGGTTTATTATTCATTTGGGTTTATAATATCAATCCCTTGGGTTTATTATTACCTCATGTTTATAATATCAATCATGGTCAACCATGGTTGAATGTCACATTGTCACAAGGATTGTCTCACCATGAATAAATCATGTTTATTTTAGTCTTTGTAATATTTATATTTGGGTTTACAAATGTTGGATTTATAATATTGGTCCCTTGGGCTTAATATTATTCCTTTGTGTTCATAATCCCTTGGAGTTTTAGTAGTAATCCCTTGGGTTTATTATTCATTTGGGTTTATAATGTAAATAAGTTGGGTTTACTATTCCCTTATATTTATAATACCAATCATGGTCAACCATTGTCAATCATAGCCAACCATGGTCAACCATGTTAGAATGTTGCATTGTGACAAGGATTGTCTCACCATAGAAAAGACCATGTTTATTTTAGTGTTCGTAGTATTTATACTTTGGTTTATCAATATTGGGTTTATAATATTAGTACCATGGGTTTAATATTATTCCCTTCGGTTCATAATCCCTTGGGGTTTTAATATCAATCCCTTGGGTTTATTATTCCCTTAGGTTTATAATATCAATCATGCTCAGCCATGGTTGATTCTCGCATTGTGACAAGGATTGTCTCACCGTCAAAATAAATCATGGAAATAAATCATGTTTATTTTGGTGTTTGTAGTATTTATATTCGGGTTTACCAAATCTGGCTTTACAATATTAGTCCCATGGTTGAATGTCACATTTTAACAAATATTGTTTGACCATTAAAATAAACCATGTTTATTTTAGTGTTTGTAATATTTATATTTGGGTTTACCATATAGTCCCATGGTTGAATGTCCCATTTTGACAAATATTGTCTCACCATGAAAATAGATCATGTTTATTTTGTTCTTTGTAATATTTATATTTGGGTTTATGATTGTTGGGTCTATAGTATTAGGCCCTTCAGTTTAATATTATTCCATTGGGTTCATAATCCCTTGGGGTTTTAGTATTAATCCCTTGGGTTTATTGTTCATTTGGGTTTAATATCAATCCCTTGGGTTTATTATTCTAACAAGGTTTATAATATCAAACATGGTCAACCATGGTTGAATGTCACATTGCGACAAGGATTGTCTCACCATGAAAATATATCATGTTTATTTTAGACATTGTAATATTTATATTTGGTTTTACGAATGTTGGGTTTATAATATTAGTCCCTTGGGTTTAATATTATTCCCTTCGGTTCATAATCCCCTGGATTTTAGTATTAGTACCTTAGGTTTATTATTCATTTGGGTTTATAATATCAATCCCTTGGGTTTATTATTCCCTTTGGTTTATAATATCAGTCATTGTAAACCATTGTCAAACATAGCCAAACATGATCAACCATGGTTGAATGTCACATTGTGACAAGAATTGTCTGACCATCAAAATAAACCATGTTTATTTTAGTGTTTGTAGTATTTATCTTAAGGTTTACCAATGTTGGGTTTATAATATTAGTCACATGCTTGAATGTCACATTTTGACAAAGATTGTCTCACCATGAAAATAAAACATGTTTATTTTAGTGTTTGTAATATTTATATTTGGGTTTATGAATATTGGGTTTTTGATATTAGTCCCTGGGGCTTAATATTGTTCCCTTGGGTTCATATTCCCTTGCGGGTTTAGTATTACTCCCTTTGATTTATTATTCATTTGGGTTTATAATATCAAAATTTGGGTTTTTTTATTCCCTTAGTGTTTGTAGTATTGATATTTGCCTTTACTCAAGGTGAGGTTTTTAATATTGGTCCTATGGGTTTAATATTATTCCCTTGGCTTCATAATTCTTTGGGCTTTAGTATTTATCCCTTGGTTTTATTATCCATTTGGGTTTATAATATCAATCCCTTGGGTGTAATATTCCCTTTGGTTGATAATATAAATCATGGTAAACCATTGTCATTCATAGCGAAACACCGTCAACCATGGTTGAATGTTGCATTGTGACAAGAATTGTCTCACCATCAAAATAATCGATGTTTATTTTAGTATTTGTAGTATTTATATTTGGGTTTACCAATGTTGGCTTTATAATATTAGTCCCTTTGTCGAATGTCGCATTTGATGAAGATTAACTGACCATGAAAAGAAACCATGTTTATTTTAGTGTTTGTAGTGTTTATATTTGGGTTTAACAATGTTGGATTTATAATATTAGTCCCATGGGTTTAATATTATTTCCTTGGGTTCATAAACCCTTGGGGTTTTAGTATTGATCCCTTTGTTTATTATTAATTTAGATTTATAATATCAATCCCTTGGGTTTATTATTCCCTTCGGTTTATAATATCGATCATGGTAAACCATTTCGGTCTAATACTATTCCATTCGGTTCATAATCCCTTGGGGTTTTAGTATTAATCCCTTGGGTTTATTGTTCGTTGGGGTTTTAGTATTAATCCCTTGAGTTTATTGTTCATTTGGGTTTATAATATCAATCCCTTGGGTTCATTATTGCGTTTGGTTTATCATATCAAACATTGTAAACCATTCTCAATCATAGCCAAACATGGTCAATCATGGTTGAATGTCGCATTGTGACAAGAATTGTCTCGCCATCAAAATAAACCATGTTTATTTTAGTGTTTGTAGTATTTATATTTGGGTTTACCAATGTTGGGATTATAATATTAGTCCCATGCTTGAATGTCACATTTTGACAAAGATTGTCTCACCATCCAAATAAACTATGTATATTTAAGTGTTTGTAGTATTGATATTTGTCTTTACTCGATGTGAAGTTTATAATATTAGTCCCATGGGTTTAATATTATTCACTTGGCTTCATGCTTGGGTTTTAATATTTATCCGTTGGGTTTATTATTCTTTTGGGTTTATAATGTCAATCCCTTGGGTTTATTATTCCCTTTGGTTGATAATATAAATCACGGTAAACCATTGTCAAGCATAGCCAAACATCATCAACCATGGTTGAATGTCGCATTCTGACAAGAATTGTGTCATCGTCAAAATAAACGATTTTTATGTTAGTATTTGTAGTATTTATATTTGGGTTTACTAATGTTGGTTTTATAATATTAGTCCCTTGGTTGAATGTCACATTTTGACAAAGATTGACTCACCATGAAAATAAACCATGTTTATTTTAGTGTTTGTAGTGTTTATATTTGGGTTTAACAATATTGGGTTTATAATATTAGTCCTATGGGTTTAATATTATTCCCTTGGGTTCATAATCCCTTGGGGTTTTCGTATTAATACCTTAGTTTTATTATTCCTTGGGGTTTATAATATCAATGCCTTGGGTCTATTATTCCCTTAAGTTTATAATATCGATCATGGTCAACCATTGTCAATCATAGGCAACCATGGCCAACCGTGGTTGAATGTCACATTGTGACAAGGATTCTCTCACCATGAAAATAAACCATGCTTATTTTTGTCTTTCTAATATTTATATTTGGGTTTACCAATGTTGGGTTTATAATATTAGTCCCTTGGGTTTAACATTATTTTCTTTGGTTCATAATCCCTTGGGGTTTTAGTATTAATCCTTTTGGTTTATTATTAACTTGGGTTTATAATATCAATCATAATAATCTTTATGTTTCTCTCGTGTTTGTAATAGTAATTCCTTGTGCTTCTTGATCCCTTAGGTTTTTAATATTTATCCATTGAGTTCACTAATTCCTTAGGTTTATAATATTAAAGAGTTGGGTTTATTAGTTCCTTGGGTTTGTAATATTAGTCCTTTTTGTTTAATATTATTCCCATTGGTTCATAATCCCTTGAGATTTTATTATTAAACCCTTAACTAATAATAAACAAAGCGGACTAAAATTATAAACCCAATGTATACAAACCGTAAGATAACTATTAAAAATACGAAAGAATAATAATAATAATAA
>APFE031053739.1:8793-29475 GCA_000404065.3 Pinus taeda
ATGAAGAGACATACCATGGCAAAGGCTTAAATAGAGAGAAATGTAGAGAGTTAAAATTTTGGTCTCTACATTGCTCTCTATTTAAGCCTTTGCCATGGTCTTCCTCTTCATCTCATCCTCATCATGAACCACACTTGTTGGTTCTAAAAGCTTCAACCAAATATTTTTCTTATTTGATTTCTACAAAAAGACTATGCTTAATTCATTATTGATGACATAACCTTTGATACAGAAACTAGTATATTATTCATTTTAGGCTTATTTGATCCATATATCGATTATAAGAAAATATTTCCTAAATAATCACATCAATGAATAATTGTGAAGGCTTGAAGACTAAATAATGTGTATTTACATCTTATTATATATTTTTTCAAAATATTTATATTTAAAAAGAGTTAGGTGTGTTGTTTATATTTTTTAGTATACTTTATATTAGTTTTTAAATAATTTTTAATTAGAATTTATATTAATTATTAATAAAACAAAATAGACTATGGGAGGGAGCGCTCTCCAACCAAAATCCTAATGGCGGCAAGGCAGTAAAACCCTAGGGAGGAGAGAATGTTCGGCCGAGACGCAAACACCAAAGAGACGTAGCAAAAGAAAAGGTTGACATCTAAGAGACAAAAGGCATGACAGAAGATGTTAGGAGGGGAGAGATCCCCTCCTATAGGGATACTGTGGTAGGAGACAGTCTGAACAGTCAGGCGAAAAAGGAGAAACATAGCAATGGACCGATGTTGTGAGCAACCTGGTAGGCCGGCCGAAGGGGAAAATGCGTGCCATGTGCAGAGGAGAGACCCAGGTTCGTGATTCCATCGAATAAACTGGAAGGGCACAGAAGTTATATGAAGGATCATGCTCTTATCTGCAAGTTCGTGGTAGTCCGGCCGTTAGAAAAAGAACTTACCAAGTGGATTCAGCAAAAATGGCAGCCCCAAGGCCACATTGAGCTCAAGCTGGGAGCGAAGGGTTTTTTCACGGTAATCTTCTCAAACCTAAAAGATAAGGAAAAAGTTTTTGAAAATGGCCCCTATTTCTATTATAATGTTGGTCTATTTATACGTTATTGGGAGGAATGCTATAACCCTGATAGGGAAAAATTTCTAGCAGCGCCAGTCTGGGTTCGATTATTTGGGCTACCTGTAGATTTCTGGGATTCGAAAATCTTGGAGGGGATAGGAAACTCTATAGGAAGTTTTGTGAAAATAGAAGAATCCACGAAGAATGGAAGGTACACCTCACACGCTAGGATATGTGTCTATATGAAGTTAGCAAATCCCATCCCAGACTCTGTGGAAATAGAGTATCATGAAGATGTATGGCAGCAAAACCTAGACTACGAGCACATACCATTTAGATGTCGTAGGTGCCATGAACATGGCCATTTGGCTAAGGAGTGTCCGATTACACAGGAAGAAGAAGAAAGGAAATGCCTACAAAAAAGAGGGCCAGTGGACCAAGAAGGATTCAAGGAGGTGAAAAGTAAATGGAAATTGACCAAGGAAATCCCCAGGGAAGACAAGAAGGGAAAACAATCATCTCCTGAGAAATCAAACAGCTTTGAAATATTATAGGAGAAGGGTGAAGGGGAGGACCAAAATATGGAAAATCAAGAAGATAAGGAGTCAAACAATAGCGCGAGTAGTGAAAGAATCCACACAAGAAGGAAAGCCCCAAGCAAGACCATGGAAAAAGGTAAAGAACAGGAAGAACCCATAGAACAGATGGAGATGGACTTGGAAACAAACAGGGAAGATTTAAGCCAAGACGAAGAAGTCCTAAGAAAACTACTAAATGAGTGGAGGAACTTGGATGAGAGGCTTATCCCAGAAGATCAGAAAAGATTGTACGCAGATACCTTTCAACAATATAAGGCTAAACTGGAAAAAGATAAAGCTACGCGAGAAGAATATCAAGAGAGCTAGAAGGAAAGAAGAATAGATCAGACAGGCCAAGGAATGGGGGGGGGGAAAGGGGAAGGAAAAATCTTAAGGATTCCATCCAATTAATGGGAGAAATTCTTGTGAATATCGGGAGAGTGGTACCACTGTCAGTAGTGTTCCAAAGCCTATCCCAAATTAATCAATGATCTTGACATCATGGAATATTAGAGGCCTAAACAGCAGAGGGAAACAGAGACATTTAGCGACAAGACTAAGGAAGGACAAACCCCAAATCATGCTTATTCAAGAAACTAAAATTTCAGGGCGGAAGATGGAGGAAATTCTTAACAAAATAACACCACGATATGAACAAGTCACCATTGATGCCAAAGGAAGTGCAGGTGGGATAGCAATTATTTGGAATACAACAGAAGTCCTATCAGATTGGTGGATAGGAATGCCAAGAATCCTGACTGGAAGATTCAGACTCATTGGGCAAAGTGACTGGGTGGTGGTGTCGGTTGTCTATGGGCCCCATTTCTAGGATCATAGAGGCCTATTCCTGACCCATTTAGAAAAAATTAAAAACATGCACCAAGAACAGAGATGGATTATCATAGGGGACTTTAACCTGATCACATCAAGAGAAGAGAAAAAAGGAGGAATAAGTAGAGAAGATCCGAAGATGGAAATATTCAGAGACGTTCAAACAAAATTAAGGTTGGTAGATATTCCCACTATAAATGGGAAATTCACCTGGAACAATAGAAGGGGGGGGCCAAACAAATCGCGTTAAGACTAGATAGATTCCTAGTATCGGAGTCTATAATAGGGTTGGATATATTTTATGAAGCCTCTATCCTACCCTCTATAGGGTCTGACCACTGGCCAATCAAGCTAGAAATAGCATTGAATGATCAGAATAAAAAGAGACCCTTTTGTTTTGAATCCTTTTGGCTCAGAGCCCCAGATTTCTTGGACAAGGTAAAGAACTGGCGGCAGGAGAGTAAGAAGGGAACAGAGGGTCGGAACAAAATGCAGTCATTCCAGCTCAGACTTAAGGAAATAAAGAACAAAATCAAGAACTCGAATCGGGAAGAATTCAACAATATACAATAGGAGAAAGGTAAAATCTAGACTAGACTAGAATAAATACAACAACAAATCATTACAGGTGGAAGGAATGAGGAGGTAATTGAGGAGGAAGGCAGGGTAATCAATCAATTGGAGGAAAGACGAAAACAGGAAGAAATTCTGTGGAAATAGAAATCGCGTGTCCAATGGCTAAGAGAGGGAGAAAAGAACCCCAAATTCTTTCACAAAGCGATGCTGAATCACCGGCATCACAACAGAATCTTTTCATTGAAAGACAGTCAAGGAAATAGAGTGTTGAAACAGAAAGATATGGAACAGCTCTTGGTGGAGCACTTTAAAGAAGTCCTAACAGAACCTAACATCAATAGAACATAGGACATAGAAAGGGTCTGCCAACATATCCCGAAGAAAGTCACCAAGGAAATGGCTCTGCTCAGGGTAATCTCCAAGGATGAGGTAGAGGAAGTGGTTAACAAAATGGCAAAAAATAAGGCGCCAGGCCCCGATGGTTTTACCATAGAGTTTTACCAAGCAGCCTGGAGTTTTATAGGAAACGACTAGCTGGATTTGGTGGAGGAATCAAGCTGTTCTAAAAGAATGCACCAGGGACTGAATGCCACTCTCTTGGCATTGATCCTTAAGAACGACAGTTCGAACAAACCACAGGGATTTAGGCCCATATCCCTGTGTAACATGGTATATAAAATTTTAACTTCAATTATGGTAAATAGACTCAAGATGATCCTGCCAGAGCTCATAGCGCAAGAACAAACAGGCTTCGTCAAAGGGAGACATATAACAGATGGAATCATAGTGGCTCAGGAAGTGATTCACTCCCTTCAAAATTCTAGAAATCTAGGCATGCTTATCAAATTAGACTTGGCGAAGGCGTATGACCGCATTAGCTAGAGATTCTTGGAAAGCATTCTCAAGGCCCATGGATTTGATCAAAGATGGGTAAATGGGATCCTATCAATGGTAAGTGCCCCCGTCATGTTAGTCTTGTTGAATGGTACCGTCTCCGAAGCCTTCAACGCAACGCGCGGATTAAGGCGGGGAGATCCCTTGTCTCCTTTCCTTTTTATCTTGGCCACAGAAGGCTTGGGTAGGCTGGTCAAAGCCCAAGTCACCAGAGATCAGATTAAGGGGCTTCGAATATGTGGGAATGATCTCCCGGTTTCACACCAGCAATTCGTGGATGATATCATGTTATATGGCCAAGCCACACTCAAGGAGGCCCAGAAGATTGTTAAAACATTATCTAAATTTAATCAAGCTGTTGGGACAGAGATTAATAAGGAGAAAGCTGAGGTTTTCTTCTTTAACACCCCGCTTGCGATCCAAAGATTCATGGCGCGCACCATGGGGTTCAGAATTGGAACCCTCCTGAAAAAATACCTAGGCATTATGTTGAATGAGCATCAATACAGGACCGTTAACTGGGAACCCTTAATTAAAAAAATCAGGAACAGGATGGAAAATTGGACCTTTCGCTCGTTGAATGCCCCCAGCCGACTAATTCTATTAAAAGTTGTTTTGCAGGCTATCCCAATCTACCAGATTTCTTGTCAAGCTATCCCAAGTCCATTAGTCAAAAGATGGTCACCATGTTCAAAAACTTTCTTTGGTAGGGAACCAGCAAGGCTAGGAAATGGGTCCTAATCTCGTGGGCATGGCTTAGCAGGCTAACCAAAGATGGAGGTTTAGTGGAGGTAGGTCCAGGGCGGCCAAGATCTGTGGAAAGTGATATGGGAAAGGAAATATGAGGAAATAGGGGAACCTGAAGACAAAATGAGAAGCCAGACGAAGGTTAGAGGCTCCGCAATTTGGAACCTGGCAAGGGGTAACAAAGAATTGTTAAAAGATTATAATTTTTGGGAGATAAGAGCTGGAGATAAAGCCAGGTTTTGGGAGGAATCATGGTAGCAACGTGAAAGGCTCATCCTCAAAGAAAACCTCTGAGCCATCCATGATTTCATGTCCCAGTCAGAGGGGAAGGTGGTAGGAAAATTCTGGAAACGAGTAGGAGGATAGTGGCGTAACTAGAAGAAGAAAGAAGACTGGAAAAGAGCCCCTCAAACAGACAGATGGCAAGATTATTACAAAGAGATGGCATCTCAAAAGCTGGCGAGGAAAACTGGGTCAGATATTCTAAGATGGGGGACTAGAATTGAAGGCACTTTCTCGATATCAGAAGGATATTATCACACAGTTAACCAGAACCAACAGGCAGAGACGAAAAAAAATGGAAAAATCTATGGAAAATTAAACACTGGCCGAAAGTGTCCTTCTTTGTCTGGACTATGCTACATGGAAGGGAACTTACCTGGGACGAGATACAGAGGAAGGGGCGGCAAGGACATCTCACTGCATGCTCTGTAATTCACAGGAGGAGACTATGGAGAACCTGATGAACCGATGCGTAGTGAACAATATCCTATGGGAAAGCCATGGAAAACTATTTGAACACTGTAATAGAAATTATCAAAACATCATTAATTCCATAGAAAATTGGCCAAGGAAACCTTACCAAAATCTAGTGATTAATCATGCATGGATGCTCTCCGTTGGGTTCTTGATCTGGAACATTTGGAAGGCACGAAATAGTGTCATTTTCAAGGCAGAAAACCGAGCTCAAGCAGACATATGGGATCAAACCATCAGAAATATGAGAGAAACGATTTTAATGGAGAGCTGGAAAGATGAGGACTGGCAGGTGTCGCCACTGGAGGAAAGAATTCTGAAGAGATTAGAGGTAAACCAGAGTATGGTTGGTGGGAGTATCGAACGCAAAGCCCAATTTAGAGAGGTGGCAGAAATAACCAAGTTGAGACAGCCCCCACAGGGATTCACAAAACTAAATTTCGACGGGGCTACCAAACACAACCCAGGAGAAGCAGGTATCGGGGGAGTCTTTAGAAATGATAGTGGTAACACCGTGAGAATATTTGTAATGGACTGCGGGGAGGCGACAAATAATGAAGCGGAATTGCATGCTTTGATGTGGGGCCTGGAAATTGCGATACAGGTAAAAATTAAGAGGCTCCAAATTGAGGTAGACTCTAAACTCGTGGTGGACATGGTAAGGGAATTACAACAGCAACAACCAGTGGAAAAAATCAGTAAGAGTTGGCGCAAGGTGTGGCTCATCGGTGAAATAGGGAAACTTTTGCCCAAAGTAGACTATCTCATCCCTTCCCATGTGCGACGCTCGGGTAACAAACCAGCTGACTGATTGGCAAATTGGGGTAGTCGGAATAGAGGAAAGTCGACTGACAATGAAGGAATGGATATGCTACTACAGGAGGAGCATGACAGATTATAGAAATTACTGGACGAAGATAAGGATGGCAATGGAAATATCGAGGCAAACGACCAGAACCAAATAGGACGTAATAGTGGCGGGGAAAGTTTGCAACAAGCAAGCATGGATAGCATATCCGCAAGAGAGGACAGGAGAGACAGAAGTGACGAAGCAGGGGAGATGATGGGGCAAGGGCCACCTAATGGGGAAGTAGAGTGAATCGAGGCATCATTAAGGAAATATCTGGAGGAACTCAAGGGAGCGTGGGAAGTAGGGATAAATGGAGGAAGGACGACAGGTGGCACCGGTGATATAGAAAGGGTACGACAGGAGCAACCCGGAGAAGGTAGGAGTAATGAAGAATAAAAGAGGACAGCTAGGTATCATGAAATCCCGAGGTAAGGATGCGGGGATGAGAGCTGAGCAATCAAGTGGCCAAGTGGAGGGTAGGATGAAAAGACAAAGGAGAGTGTATAAGCAAAGGCCTGAGGTGGCCATTAGAACGTTCATGTAGCACAACACGAGGAATGAAGGATCGACGAAAGGTGGCAGCAAGGATCAACGTCCAGTTCGCATCTCAGGTCGTCGCGAGAAAAGGTGGTATGTCTCCTTGAGCCCCTCGCCTTTCGGACCTTGTGTTAGATAGAGGTAGAATAGTCTGGTTGTCATTGAGAATGTTTAGTAAAAGGGAGCCTTTAATTAGGAGATGGATAGGAGGCGGTTCCCCTGGCCAAGAAATGAATAACTTATGGCCCATCAGAGCAGAGGAGAGTTCTGGTGGAGAAATTCGTGGCCCCAGTAGTCGGGGTCATTTCATGATAAGAAAGGAGAGGTGAGAGGGGAGGGTGGCTTTGCCGGGTCTTGCTAAGCGCCACGATGGGCTCTGGTTCCAAATCTATGTCGGCTCCCTGGATAAACCCCGACGGGCCTCAAGCAGAAGCTCTTTGAGCCTCTGGGGGGTCATGGCCTTCCCCATCAGATGGGTAGCCGAGGGAGGATTGTTCTATTTGTTGAGACTAGCCATGTTGGTCAGAGCAAGAATTTATGGGATGTTGAGAGGGGGGGAGGGGTTTCAGGCTGCATAGTAGGTGAAATAGTGCGGTGGCTCAGGACTGCCAGCCAGAAGCAATGGAAGGCCCCTCAGCCAAAGGTTGGGATGGTAAGTGTTTGGATGTCGGCAGAACCACAATTCAAAGGCACTGACTTGTGGTTTGTTGTCTTACTAGGTAGACAAGCCTAAAAAATCTTAAGGTTCCAGGACCGCAGCACGATGGCTCCGAAGAAGGCTAAACAAGCTCGAATTAGGGAACAAGGATCCAGGAGCATTCCAAAGCGTAGAGGAAGGCAGCCAGACTCAGAGAAAAGCACACTCATGATAAACGCGTATATGGCTGGGAACTCCCCAGAAACACGCGCTCAAATCCATGGGTGGGAACGAGAGCTGCGGAACATTAGTGAGAATAAGGAAATCCTGAGAGGGGAATGGGAGGAGCTGATCCCCGACCCCGGAAATACCAAAAGTAGAATTTCTCTATTTAATAAGATGTTACAATAGTATTGGATAATGAAACATGTGGTTGCCCGGGCAATGGAAATGAACCAGGCTGTCAGAGAAGAAGAGGAAGAAGAAAGAGAACAGAGAGAGGAAGAGGAAGGAAGTAGATAATTTAAAGGCAACCCTCCTGAAAGAGCTTGCGGCTCTCCAAGTCCAGACAGCGAGAAACCACGTGATGTTGCTGAAGATGGAACAAATGTTGTAGGAAATGAAATGGGTAATGGAACAGAAGCAGGTGAAACCTGGGTGTAGTACCACGGCGCCCGCCTCGGTCATCTCGTCTGATGAGGATTGACAGAGATGAGTCTCTGGTTTTGTTTAAAATGATGTTAAAAATGAACTATGCATGGTTACGATGTTATGTTTGTGTAGTTATTTTGAATAGCAGTACTCAACAGTTTGATTACGACACTATGAAGGAGAAAAACATCTTTAAATTTTGGTCTGGTTATAGCGTTGATAAGTGGAGGTCTGGTTTCCTACGGGCAGACTTGCCACCTGATCAATAGCTTGTTGTAATTTTTGTTATCGTAATATAGAAAGAGGAATGCCTAAGTTTACAAAAAACAAAAAAAACAAACTAGACTTATTTAACAAGTTGTTTTTAGTAAGATTTTTTGGACGTCAGTGGGTTTTTTCGATGTAATTTCTCTAAAATTCAAAAAGAATTTATTGAAATGACATGTTTCATGGTTAACCTGAACAATCAAAATGACCTAGGGGTAGGGATTTCCTAGGGTGTTGAATCTATATATAGAGTCAAAAAACAAGTTTAAATGATACAAAATTTTCACCTTAAGATTTTCAGGCACTAGAAAATCCAAAAAGGCGCACTAAAGACAACTCCTTTAATAAAGTGTAGTCTAACTTATAAACGAAATGGAAATTTCATTTCTAGTTAATTTTAATCAAAATCCAACAAAGCTCTTAAAAACTTGAGTTTAAATTGTTTAATTTGCATAATTTGAGTGGTGGAAGGGTTTGGAAGAGTGTTGAATCTATTTATGCATTCAAAAATATATTTTAAACAACAAATAATCTTGAAATTATATTGTGGAATTTTGATGAATTCCCGTGAAAAACTTATTTCATCTATAATTTAAAGTACCGCTTTATTTAATAATAATAATAATATATTAAATAAATTTAAAATTAATAATATTTATTTATTTGTAAGAAATTATTTTAGTTTCGCTCTTTTGATATGCTTAATCATTATTTCACTTCACTTGTTACGAGTGTAATATTATTTAGTGAAGTAAGTTATTTTAATTTAAGTTTTATTGTTTAAAAGTAAAATTGGAATTTTTTGGTGGTAAATATTTCACTGGTTACCATTGTAATATTATATGGTGAAACAAGTTATTTTAGTGTAAGATTTATTATCTATAAGTGAAATTGGAATTCTTTGGGGAGAAAGATTTAAACTTTGGGTTAAGAAACTAGAAAATTAATTGGAATTATGGATATATAATTAAGAATTATAATTTGATTAAAATTTAATGTTATTTTTTTTTATATTCATAAATATAAAAAGTATATTAAATTATGTAATCTCTAGTCGCACGTTAACAACTACTCAAGGAACGTTAACGTTCAAGTATGTTGACGATTTTAGAGAGGAACATTAATCATGGATTATTAATATTCAATGGATAACTAGCGATACCACTACCCAATTTACTCCTTTGTGACAAATTTCAAAATTCAGTTGGCTTGTGTTCTTCATTGTAATTATCAAGTTTTCGGGTAGAAGTTTTGAATTATCAATTATGGTTTCTTATCATAGATAAAGAACTAGACCTAAGAAAGGAAAAAAATAAATTAATACTTAAAAAAATAAATTAAATAAAATGTAAATAGTTTAATATTAATTATTAATTATATTAATATTTAAAAAGAAAATTAAAATTAAAATAGATTACATAAATTTAAATATAAAATAAATAAATAAACAATTTATATTTTGGAAATAAAAGATTTTAAATATAATATAAAAAAAGCTTAACCAAAAAAATATTATTAGACTAAATATTAGAGGTATATATTTTTATCAAAATTTCTATTTTAATTAATTTTTTTTTTAGTTAGTATATTATTTTTAATAAAATGAATTAATTTTAATTATTTTGACTTGACTTTTTCTTTATTTTTTTTCAATTTAAAAAATAAATATTTTTTAATAAACCATGAATAAAAAAATATACCCTTAGTCAAAAAAACATAAAATTAAATTAAATTTTAAGCATCATTTAAGTTTATTATTAGTGGGTTTCATTTGGAGACAGGTCTCTTGTTTGGTGTTTGTTATTAATGGTGTTAGTTGGGATTTGATTTGGAGATATGTCTCTTGTTTGGTGTTTATTATTGGTGGTGTTAGTTTGCCTTGGAAGGTAAAGGTTAACCTTTGAAGATGAAAAATTAGGAATCAAAAATCAAGTTAATTTTGATGTGATTAGTATGATTATTTGGAGGTTGTTTTAATAAATATGTATGCAAAATAAATACATAAAAATTTTATATTGAAAAAGTTGGAGGCTCCATGTTTTTCATGGAAAGATTTTTAATAATTGTTTGCACATCAAACTATGCTTTACATATAAATATAGAAAACTTAAGAGCCCAAATAAAAGTTTAACAACATAAAATGAGATATACAAAGCCAACATCGTTAACAACTACATGACATAACTACATTCATTTGTATTAATAAGATGTTGATGTAATTACAAACACCCAAAACTCAAATCATGAACTTAATGACAATAACGTGAGTGTAAAGTGCTATATTTGAAAGTGACAACATTAACATGTATTTATACAAAACACTCAAATAATGGTTGTTCTCAACATCAAGTATGTATGTTGTCAATAAAAGATGAAATAAATATGGTGTTGACCATAGTTATCACAAAAGTAACAACAATATTCTATATACCATATAAATAGACAATGAATATTACAATGAATAACTAAAAATATATACAATAAATGTTTATGATGTCATATAAATGTAATTGACATTGAGTAACTAATCATTATATATACATGATGAGGCATGGCATCTACAACACCAATTGATGTTTATTGTGGTGTCGTTCGTGTCACTCAACCCATATTTTCCTTTGTGCATCTCTTTCATGGATGTGGATTGTTTTTCAATAGTTGTCGTATCTTCATTAGCAAGATTATAGTTGGCCGCATACGAAAAAGAGGCACTGATTGTGGGGGCATTATTCTTATTTGTATATCTTTAAAGGAAAGTTGTTTCTCATGAATTTATCGGCAATATTCATATAGCATGCATAATTAATTTGTATCCATATTTGTTGGTTATAAACAAAGAGAAATAGCAATTGTTAGTGGATGTGTAATCTGAAAGCATTAGACCTTTTTTTTTTTTAAATCAAAGTAAATATGATTTTTTTTTTTCTAAATAAGCATAAAGCAATACAAGTTTAAATGTAATAGTAAGAAAGCGTATTTGCAATTTTGTTAAGTAGCAGGTGATGTTTACCATGGGTAAATTTGGAACATAGAGTGTACGGTTGGCTAGAGTGCATTCTCATGTGAAGCTTTTGATGCAAGCAACGATTCTTCCTAATGTCTACGATTGAGATATGGATTTTCTTGCTTACGTGAGATGAGTGAGAATGGAAATGTTGGATTGATTCAAAATTCTAACAATTATCTTACTCTTGATATGGTAGTGAATGTTAAACATTGTCATTCTTTGGTGCCAATGTTTACAGTTTCTTTGTCTAATGTCATTCCCTATGATTTATATATCATTAAAACCCATTTCATTCAACGTGGTATCTTGCAGCGTGCACCCCTTGTGATGGGGGAAATGGGCACATATGTTGGATGTGAAATGTCCCATGGTGTTCCTTTGTATTGGTTGAAGTCAACTACCACGAAGGATAGCAATTTTGGGGGCTTTGATTGAGGTGCATAAAAAATTGAAATGACTTTGCCAAGTGCACCATTAACAAGGCCTACATGTACCCACAAGTTGATGGTGAGTATAAATTTTTGTTCATTGCATAAGAGTACCTTTGCATCCAAATGTTCATCTTTTGTTATAGAATTTTTTTTGTCTTTGTTTATCTGCAAAGCAAATCACTAGTCTCATGTTCAATTTTCTTAGCGTTGTTTTATTATGAAAAGAAATTGAATTGTTCGTTGCATATAGGTTCATGAAGTCTTGAATTGTTTGTTGATTTTCATGCGTAAGCAATGAATTTGTTAGGTCCCTATAATACTAGTGATTCCCCCATTACTATTATCATTGTATCCCTTATTGTTATTGTTGTGCCCCTATTGTCCCCATATTGTTATTATTGTGCCCCATAGAATCCTACTATTGTTATTTTTGTGCCTTTATATTATTATTGTTAGGTCGCCTTGGTTATATTGAGTCCCCTTAGACTCCTATATATAGAAAGGAGGTTTTTTCATTCGAATCATCCAAGAATTGTTCATTTGTGTAATGTAAAGGAGGTTTCCCCCTCAAAGAGGCTGAATTCTAAGGCGTCGATCTATCTTTTTTATCTTTTTGTGAGTTGGTTTCCTAACATTTGGTATGAGAGCTTTGGATTTTAGGGTTTCACTACTCCAAATAGGTCATCGTGGCATTTTCACTATAATTTTTTTTCTGTGACATTTCAGAAGCGAAAATAAAAAGAACTCATATAAGACAAAATCGTGCAGAACCTTGGGTCCAAATTTTAGAGCTTGTCTCACTATATTTTCAGAGATATGATGTGAGGAAGTTAGGGTTTTTGCAAGCTCCAGAATTTAAGATAAAACAGGCCATCGTGGGATTTTCGCTATAACGCTTTCGCTACGAAGTTTCAAAAGCTAAAACAAAAACCCATTTGAGAAGAAACCGGTCTGAACCGTGACTCCGAATTTTAGATCCTGTCTCACTATATTTTCGGAGATATAGTCTGAGGAAGTTAGGGTTTTTGCAAACCCCCGAATTACATTCCAAGCCGGTCACCATAGGAAAATTGTCATAACTGTTTCTCTGAGCATTAGATTGAAATTTCGTCAGAAGCTACGGAAAGAGGATGGATTGTAGTTTCTTGTGTATATGTTTTAGATGCAAAGGTAAAAACAGTGACACGTGGAACTTCATACAAGTTCACTCTTCTTAAAAGATATATAATCAGGTCATCTTGGGAGCTTGTGCATAAATCGTTTTTAGAGAATCCAACTGCGATTAGACTGGTGGCATTGGAAAGAGGACACAAAGGACTATGACAGGTCTTGATTTCAGAACTAGAAGAGCTGTAATAACAGAAATACATCAGATTCAATATCAAGCTCCTACAAAGTGAAAAAAAAGGTGTGTAGTTTTTTTTTTCAATTTTTTCATAAGCTTGGTTTGAAAAATTAGTTTGAAGGAATTCAAAAGGCATAGTGAAGCATTATTATTGGTAATTGACACCACAAAGAAAGAAAATGGAAACACCTAGTAAGTAACCTGAAAGCTCTAGCATGACTCATGAAGAAGAGGAAGCAATGCAACATGATATATCAAAATTACAAGACCAAGTACAACAAATGTCACTCACACAAAAAGTAACAGAAGCTAAGATGAATGATTTAAAGAAAGAATTAGAAGCTAATATGGACGGTTTAAAGAAAAGCTTGGAAGCTAAGATGGACGATTTAAAGAAAGGCGTAGAAGCTAAGATGAATGGCACGGAAGCTAAGATGAATGATGTGGAAGCTAAGATGGATGGTTTGGAAGCTAAGATGGATGGCATGGAAACTAAGATTGACAATTTGAAGATAGGTTTGAAGACAGGCATGGAAGATTTGAAGACAGATTTGATAAAGTTTCTACAAGAAATGCTTACTAATGCTGAAAGGGTAGTAAAGGAAACTCATGATGAGAACAAATTAAATGTTAATCATGATTTCATAGACTCTAACATTGGATCGAAGAACCACCATGTTCCAAACATCAATATGTGTAAGTTTGATGACAAGGATCCCAGAACATGGATACTACATATGGAGCGATTTTTTGATCTCCATAATGTGAAAAATACACAAAAGGTATGCATTGAAACTCTATATTTGGAACCAAATCAGTTTGTATGGTATCAATGGCTTTGCTCTCGTAAACAAATTTTCACTTGGGCTATTCTTACAGATGAAATGATATCACATTATGAGGATACAAAAAGCAACACTTTTTTTAGCCAATTTATCTGGAGCAAAACTATGCCACATAATAAGGAATCTTCTGAACAAATCTATGATCCAAGCTTGATTTCATCATTCTTTTGGGGTTAATCAGAAGTTATAAAGCTCATTGTAGTGTGCATCTATTAAATATTTGTGGCCTCTCTCTTATGACCTTAACCACTGGAACATGGCATGTATAGGGATTGAAGTTACTTCGTTTGACAGACCTAATTTGCCCTCCAAAGAACATAAGTTTCAGATCTGATTGTGCTAGTTTGGTGGGTCCCAAATTACTTTAGAATTATCACTATGTACAAGTGCACTGATCTGTGCAACTGTGGATTTGCTTGAAGCTTGATCACTCTAGTTTATGACACACATTCAAGACCTATTAAATACTCTGGCATCCACACATGTTTATGAGATCTCGAAGAGTACAATCTATGCATTTAAATTGAAGTATATGTGTGATACAAATTCTAAGCATTTGAGTCTAAGTATGTGTTTAATGTTTTGGCCCTAATCGCTCAAAGACCAGGAGATAAGAACTGGTGTTTTTCTTTATTATTTGAAGGATATTTCTAAAGCTAACATCTGTAATCAAATTTATATTGTATTTATATATTTATATGATATGTATATTATTTTTGATGTAATGTAATGAAGGTAGAAGTTGGAAAGCATCACCAAAATTGGTACATGCTCTAAATGAAATTAGGGATTTTTTTTTCTATTTTCTTTTTTAAATACTATTTATGAATATTGTTAAGCATAAAATAATAGAAACATCACTTTCCTATTTCTAAAATTTGGATTTTTTTTGGAAAAATAGATACAAAAAAAAATTATTTGAATGTGCATCGGTTGATACAGTTAGTAGATGTGAAAGTTCGTAAAACTCGATAAGTGGTTGTGAACATCTAGATTCTCATCCTTTAATCTGATCTGGAGAAGGATCCCAGATAAATAAGTGAACAAACTATCTATCAAGACCGCCTTCAAAGATGAAAGGTCTAAATGTCTCTTGATTTGCTTATATTATTTCAGAAATTTTTGTTATTGTCTCCGAATAGTGAGTTTGGAGGCATAAGCCTTTCAACTAGTTAATTATTATATTACTTAAGCATTACTGAGGGGCACACTTCTAGCAATTTTCCTAGTTAAACATAAAGAGGAGAGTGAGGAAAATTATATCATTAACTTGCTTACAATAAAAAAATAAAAAGTTAAATTTAGGATTGTTTTATTGATAAGTGAAGTGAATTGAGTTTAAATAATTAATAATATAATAATTAGTTAAAATTAGTTTCACATTAAAATTGTTTTATGAGCAAAGTTATTATGATTTTTTCATTTTGTTTTAATTTTAATTTAGTTTTAAACTATTATTTTAACTGTAATTTAAGTGGTTGTCAAAAATATAAAGACAATAGGATTTTACTTTCTATATAATTAATCCTATATGGTTATTTTATTTATGTTTTTTTTTTTACATTTTGAGTTTTTAATTGTATTTTAAGGAAAGAAAATGGGAATATTAAAAAAAAAGGATCAAAATTTGGATTTGGGCTTTAGAAGACATTCACAAAAGCTACCAATATCAATGAGATTTTATGAAAAGTTATACGAATAACTTTGAAGATAGTAGGAAACTAGTCCTAAAGGATAAACCCATTATCATAATGAGATGTTGGAAAGATAAGTATGTCAACAAGGGTTTTAAGAAATAAAAGGAATTTTTAGGATTGACATCCAATGTTAATTGAATATATTAGATAAAGTTGTCTAAGGAGAAATGGAAAGGAGAAACTTGCAAATTTTCTAATGATGATAACTAATGATAGCTCATGTGATTATGGCCAACTTGGACCAGATGAACAAGAAAAACAAAAAAAAAGGTGCTAGATAGATACTTAAGGTGGTTGAGAGGAAGTGTCACAACAAGGGTAAGAAATCAATAAGAAGGGGCAACCTATTTTGGAACACAATGGAAGAATTTGGTATAATCATAAGTGGGTACTCTAAAGGTATCACTATAAGGTCTATCTAAGGATGATGCACACAAAGAAGAAAATAATGGCAATCAACTAATGAAGTTGAATAATCATGGTAATAATGAAGGTCATTTTGAAGGAACCTGGAAGGTATGATGATATAGATTAAAAAAGTAAATCCGTAATAAAATTGATCAATTGGAGGAGATAAGTTGTGTGCATGACAACATCTATAATAGTTTTTCCCTCTAATGGGAGAGCCACATTGTAAAGTTTTCCATAGGTGACTAACTATATGCATGAATTAGGGATAACAAGATGTATGATCAAGCAATTTTATTATTTTGATGTCTTACGACTAGGAGAAAAATTAAAATATATCTATGAATATCGGGTAGGAGGAAATGAAGGAATTTTCTATCAAGAAGAAAGTTCTTTTAAGGGTATTGATGAGTGGACCGAGAAACATGATTGGTAATGGTCATAGTGATGATTTACATTGTTTAAAAGTGTGAAGATATGAAGTTGAGAATTTTCATAATGACAAGTGATGATAAGTGAGGAAGATGTTTAAAGGTTTAAATGAATATATATATATATATATATATTATATATATATATATATATATATATATATATATATCATAGTTGAAGTATAGGAAATAAATGTTGCTAGAAATTTTATAAGGATACCTTGAGAAGGATTGTGGACATATTGAGAAAAGAAGTGAGAGTCAATTAATAGAGGTTGTACTTGACTGATTTGCACTCATTGTTTCATGAGTAAGACTTCACATAAAGAAAATGATCAACTATTGTTCCCATAGCATTAAAAGAGGTTGTTTCCACAGAACACCACACATTTAAATTTTTCATGGAAAATGATGGTAGTAGTGTTTCCAACTATTTGAAAATCTAAAATAATGAGAAAGAGTCTTTTGTCCAACTTGAAGAAGGGTGAATTTATGATAAAGAAAACAAGTGGTATTGATATAGGAACTTGACGAGATAAGAAAATATTTTTGTGGATGAAAATGATAATTGTTAAGTGATGTAGGCATAAGTCAACATGGATCAACAAACCCTCATGCAAGTAAACTAAGCTTGATATAAAATTAAATCATGATGACCTAGTGTTATATGCCGTGGTATTAGAATCGGTAAGCCAAAGGGTAAATGGATGTAAAACGAAGGGATTTTAATTTTGAGATAGAAGATTTAAATAATGACTGCATAACGAGAGATTAAGACTCAAAATGATGAGGCTCATCTGAAATTTAATGATGTACTTAGATAATTATACCTATGGTGTAAATGGTCAACTTCCTAGTTGAAAGAATTAGAAATGAATATTGAAAAGTAATTGGTATCTTGATGAAATCATAACACTAATAACACTAATGAGATAGCATAGATCCTAGATGGATGTTGAATAATATTAGTTCATAGTTGAATGTCTGTAAAGTAAATGAAAATGATTTTTCTGATGAATCATGATAAAAAATGCTTATAGAGTATTATTCTATATTTGATAAGTATTGATATGTTTCTCATAATGATGATATCATGGTATAAGGGTAATCATGCACATGTTGTTCATATTTATATAGTTGTTACAATAGTGATGATGTATCCTTAGGATGATGATGATATGCATAGGAATTATGATGTTAGGTCAAGGTATATTGACATATTCATTTACTATGTGATGATAGGTATTTAATGTTAAATACTCATGATGGATATGATATGCATAATATGGCATAGGAATTATGATGCTATAATATAAGATTTATTGACATGTGATTCATTTATTATGTGAAGTCATGATATGTCTTTGATGCAAATATGTTGATGTTATAACTTATGAGGGTATTTCATAAGGTGAAGCATGTGATAGTTGCATAAAAATTTATGACATGCATGAGCATGTAGTTCGTTATTATTCATAATGTTGCGATTAACAATGATGAATGTTCTCATGATGACATACAAGACTTGGCATGTGGATTATTTTCTATGATACTATGATGGTATGGATAATGCATTGGTTGCATGTTGAGGGTGATGATTCACAGGACTCCATAAATGGGTCGAGAGGGCTAGTTTATTTGATGATCTCGTGCGAGCCCATATGCACGAAGGAGAATAAGTAACACCATATGGGCTGGGGACAAACTCAATCAACACTACATATGCCAGTGGTTCCTTTGTCATGTGTAGCTCTTGATGGATAGCTCTTAAAGGGCTATGGGACCATCTTAAGGAGGCCAAGTGCCTAATGTTCTAGGCTATGTGCTTGTTATTGGATTGGGATGCTAAAGTCTGGTGGGGGTGTAAGGACTTTGATGCTTGGGGCTGTGCGTCTTAGTAGTTGTGGAGGGAGTGGGCCAACCTTGCAAGATGACCAGAGTCATTGAGTACTGTACCGAATGCCTACCTTGGGGCAGATGAGGTCTGAATCAGGCACGGGCCTTGAGGCTAGCCTTGGACTATGATACAGATCAGGGAGGCTTCTGCATGGTTTCGAAAGTGGGAAAAAGGACAAAGATTCATTGAGATTTCCCGGGTGTTTTCAAAACTTTTTATGCCTACTGGTTATACTAGTTCAGCGGAGGGTGTCGGGCGAACATGAAGTAATAAATAATAAATATAATAATAATAATAAATAATTCAACTTAAATTTGGGACAAAGTTCCTAAAGCGGAGAGAGTATGAATGTTCCTTAATAATAAATAATAATAATAATAATAATAATAATAAATAAATATATTAAAAAAATACAAGAAAAAAAATAATAATTAATAAATAGTTAAAAATTATAAATAACTATAAAGCTCTAAATAAATATAAATAGAAATAAAACAAGGGACACATAAAAAAATTCAGTAAAGCTATCAAAAATTAAAAAGAAAAGAAATAACAAGGAAGCAATAAAGTTGCATGTAGACACATGGAGTGTGTGCATGTGGTTCCCCTTCCAATGTTTTCTCTATTTATTAGATGGTGAGGAAGATGGGAGGCATTCCGTCATTCCAAGATTCTATCATTCATTCTCTTGGGAGAATAGTGTTCTAAGACAAATGATTCCCTGGTAGTAGTACGTTTATTGAGGGCTCGAGGGTGGCCAGTTGTAGCAAGATTTTGTGCAATTGAGCCTACGGTTGGGTGGAGAGTCATCCCCAAAACCTTGTTGCAATTAACATACTTCAATTGAAATCATAGGTAAGTGTCTCTACTCATAGTTTTGAACTTTGATGTTAATTAGTTGATAATTGCATGTTGATTATAAATTACTTGATTAATCTGATTAATTATATATTTATTTTGGGTTGTTACACACATTGCGGACTTCCAAAAATTGAATATAAGGGTAAAAGATATTCCATAGGAGCATAGGATTGATATGTTCATAGGAACCTTAAAAGATAACATCCAACATGAGGTTCGCCTTTGGGAACCAAATTCATTGGAGAAGGCATTTAGGTTGGCAACAAAAATGGAAAGCAAAATTATGGAAACAAGGAAGCCTACCAATCACAATCATAAAGATGGAAGTGTTGTTGCCCCTATCCATCCACAACCTATGAGATTGACACCACAACAATTGGAAGAAAAAAGAGCAAAAGGGCTTTGTTACAGTTGTGATAGAAAATACACTAAAGGTCATAAGTGTGCCAAGAAGAAATTATTTTACATAGATTGTGAAGAGGAGGAAGAAAAGGAACAAGAAACATCAAAAGAAGAGGATATACACCAGGAAAAAAACCCTAGGAAAAACGAAGAAATGAATCCAACCATATCTTGTAATGCATTGGCTGGAATTACCACTCCTCAAACTATCAAGATAGAGGGGCATATCAAGAAGAAAAAGGTAATAGTGTTTATTGATTCGAGAAGTACCCATAATTTTATTCATTATAAGATAGCCAAAGAATTGAATTGCTTCCTATATGCATCACTAGAGTGTCAAGTGATGACTGCAAATGGTGGAACCATAAATTGCTCAAGAAAGTTCCATAATATCAAGTTATCCATGGGAGAATATGTATTGAATATCCCAATGCTTTCTATTCCAATGGGTGGTGTTGATGTTTTACTAGGAGTCCAATGACTACAATCCTTGGGTACAATAGCTTTTAATTTTCAAGAACTTTTCATGAAATTGAATTAAGGGGTATCGTAGGGAAATCGAGAAAGATAATCAGCTCTAATGGAATGACAAAGCTTCTAAAGAATGAACAATGAGGCATAGTTGCACAATTATGTTCACTAGAGTTTCCCACATCGAAATCATCCATTTCTCCAGATCTCCAAAAAGTCTTGGACAATCATTCCAAGGTATTTGAGACTCATAAAGGCCTCCCACCTATTCGTGATCATGATCATCCTATCAATTTGTTTCCAGGAAGTGTTCCTCTAAACATCAGGCCTTACAAATATCCCTATCTCCAAAAGAGTGAAATTGAACATATGGTTGCAGAAATGCTAGAGGCTGGTATAATTCAACCTAGTCAAAGTTCCTTCTCTTCTCCAGTAGTATTGGTTCACAAGAGGGATGGCTCATGGTGCATGTGTCCAGATTATAGGGAGCTCAACAAGCTCATTATTAAAGATAAATTTCCCATTCCTGTCATTGAT
>APFE031053739.1:29495-61313 GCA_000404065.3 Pinus taeda
GAAGGTGTTAAGGTAGACCCTAGAAAAATTAAAACCATTAAGGAATGGAAAATCCCCACATCCATAAAGCATCTACGAGGATTTCTCGGGTTGACAGGGTATTATTGTAAGTTTGTTAAGAATTATGGGAGAATAGCGGCACCTCTAACAACATTATTGAAGAAAGATGCATTCTCATGGACTCCAGAAGCAACGAAGGCCTTTGAACATCTTAAAGAGGAAATGTGCCAAGCACTAGTCTTAGCTACACTGGACTTCACAAAAACCTTTATTATGGAATGTGATGCCTCAGGAAATGGAATTGGTGTTGTTTTAATGAAAGAACGAAGACCCATTGCTTTTAAAATTCGTCCAATCAAAGGGAAGTAATTACACAAAGCTATTTATGGGAAGGAAATGTCAGCAATACTACATGCACTTAAGAAATGGTGACTCTACCTAATGGGAAGACACTTCAAGGTAAAAAATATCATGATAGTCTTAAATAATTTTTGGAACAAAGATTATCTTCAGAAGCGCAACAAAAATGGCCCACAATGATGTTGGCGTATGACTTTGAAATCATCTACAAAAAAGGGAAGCAAAATGTTGTGGCAGATGCACTCTAGAGAAAGGATGAGGACGTGGAAGCATTTCTTTGTGCCATTTCTATTATCCAAGCAGATTGAATAAATGAAGTAAGGGAGGAATGGAAGAATGACGAGGAAGCGTGGGTACTCATTCGAAAGATACAACAAGATCCCAGTACATCTGATACATTTTGCTGGAAAAATGATTTGTTGTGGTACAAGGATCAGTAATACCTATGTAAGAATTCCCAACTCAAAAAAAATATTCTTAGGTAATTCCACACCTCTCCCTTAGGAAGGCACTCAAGATTTCTAAAAACCTACCACAGGGTTAAGAAGGATTTTTTTTTGGATGGCTGTAAATTGGATATTCAAAAGTCTGTGGCAGAATATTTGGTTTTCCAACAAAATAAAGTTGAAACAATTAAGACCCCAAGAATATCACAACCCTTATCCATTCCAAGCCAATGTTGGGAGGATGTTTCAATGGATTTTATCACAAGTTTACCCAATTCTGAAGGGAAGAGTGTTATCATGGTGGTAGTTGATAGACTTATCAAGTATGCACACTTTTGTGCATTATCTCATCCATTTAAAGTGAGTACATTTTCTACCGCATTTATGGAAACAATTCAAAAGCTACATGGAAACCCAAAGATTATTGTAAGCGATAGAGATCCCATTTTCACTAGAAATTTTTGAACATAATTATTTTCTTGTCTTGGGACTCAGTTAGCTCATAGCTCATCTTATCATCCTCAATCTGATGGGCAAACTAATATAATAAACAAATGTTTGGAAAGATATCTTCGTTGCTTTATATCTAATAAATGGACACACTGGTTCAAATGGTTGCCTCTCATGGAATGGTGGTATAACACTTACTTCCATACTGTAACAAAAATGACCCCATTTACGGCACTTTATGGATATCATCCACCATTCAACACATGATATTTAAGAGAAAATTCTAAGGTTCAAGTAGTGGAAGATCACATCAAACATCAACAACAAATTCTCCAACTCTTAAAGGATAGCCTTACCTTGGCACATAATAGAATGAAACAATAGGCAGATCAACATCGTAGCTAAAGAAGTTTTGATGTAGGTGATTGGGTATTCCTACAGCTAAAACCATATAAAAAAATGTCCCTCAAGCAAGCTAAGAAGGATAATAAATTATCACCAAAGTATTATGGTCCATACAAGGTGTTGCAAAAGATAAGTACTATGGCATACAAATTGGAACTTCCTCCAGCTTCTCGAGTGCACCTATTTTTCCATGTTTCATGCTTAAAGAAGGTAATAGGTGACAAGATTCCAGTTCAAACAATATTTCCAGAACTTGATGAGGAAGGAAAAATCATATTGGAACCTGAAGCAATCAAAGAAACAAGAACTCGACAACTATGAAATCAATCAATTTCAGAGTATCTCAACAAGTGGAAGAACTTACCCACTGAAGATTCCACATGGGAGGATGCAAATTTTATATAGAAGCACCCAGAACTACTCAAGCATTGAAGACAACACTTTTTTGAAGGAGAGGGGCATGGTAGGTCCCTATAATACTAGTGATTCCCCCATTACTATTGTCATTGTATCCCTTATTATTATTGTTGTGCCCCTATTGTCCCCATATTTTTATTATTGTGCCCCATAGGATCCCACTATTGTTATTTTTGTGCCATTATATTATTATGTTAGGTCAGCTTGGTTATATTGTGTCCCCTTAGACTCCTATATATAGAAAGGAGGTTTTTTCATTTGAATCATCAAAGAATTGTTCATTTGTGTAATGTAAAGGAGGTTTCCCCCTCGAAGAGGCTGAATTCTAAGTCATTGATCTATCTTTTTATCTTTTTGTGAGTTGGTTTCCTAACATAATTTTTCTTGAAAATTAGGATTTTTAAATATTCAAGAGTAGGTGCTCCGTTTTTGAGATTCAATCTTCAAGGGTTGGCACCTTGTTGACAAAAAATAGTTGAAAGTGTTATGAATGTGTTGAAGCTAAGCTAGAGTCCAGTGTGACGTAATGCACCAACATACAAAAGGATTTATTTCAGAGGTGGTAGCTGGTCTAAATCTCAGAGAAGGATGATGGAGCCATTACCGAATGGTGCATTTCATTGAGAGGGGAGTGCTTCTCTTAGGTGATCATCAATGCAGGAAATAATATTTACACTAATGAAGCTCATCTCATCAATGAGGATATACTTTACATTGCTAAGTTTCTCTTGGACTTGTAGAAGTGACTTTCCTTGAAGAGGATGCATTGATTGGATAGGGAAGTGAAGGGAAGAATGGATTGTAAGGGCATTTATGTTGAAATATGAAACACCAATGGGTGAAAGGAGCAGCAAGGGGTTTGTTCTTTTTGGGCAGTTTTCCATAAATGCATGATACATACATTTAATTAAATGAGATTTTCATGTCCGAGCTATCCCTTGGATCATCATTCTAAGTGAGGGTTTTGTTGAAAAGTTTTTGAAATGAGAAAGAACAATAGTAAATTTTTTTTTTTTTGTGGGTGGGAGAAAAAGTGTGATCTTTGGGGTGGGAAGGGGGGCAGGGGTTGAAAAAGGATGACATTAGCTTTGAATAGTTGAGCAATTGAATTCAATGAGATTTATGAAGGTTTCTTGAAAGTGGAAAGGGATAAAAGTATGCGACCAATTGTGGTTAACATCGAAGTCGCAATGGCCAGTCATTTCAAGGTCAATAAATCTAATGTTGTAGCTTGTGTGGATGTGAGAGAGGATTGTCCATTCATCCATTTGCATGGGGTTGGTAGGGGGGTAAGGAAGGGTAGCCACAAGAGTAGATTGATCTTCGGGTTGTGGGGTTTATGGGTTTTCAATTTATCGATGAACATGCCATGGTGTATACTCCCCTTTTTCTTGTTCCCATTCTGCAATTATTTCCTCATCGGTGGAACCAATGTCATTAGGACTGTGTGGAAAGTGAAATATAATAGTAGTTCACTGTAACAAAAAGTGGCATAACAAGGATCATTAGGGGAAGGGATGATGGTATATCGTCACAATTCATGTAAAATCATTGGATGGAATATGTGCTTCCATTGGTTTTACTTCTGTCAAGAAGAAAGTGACCAAGAGTGTGCAACTTCAAGGAGTGGAAACTATTCCAATGAATGAGGTCTATTCACATATGTAAGAATGAAGGTTTGTGTTGATACTTGATAGGGGATTTTTGGAACCATGAGAAATGCATCTACAAACAATTTTGTTGGAATTGAAAGAAAAAAATGTGCAAATGCAAAGTCAAAGAGGTATTTTTTGTAGCATATGGCATATTTCTTGTGCTCCAATGACTCTATCTACAATGGTTTATGTAAGGAGTTTATGGACGATAGTAATAGTAGGTGCTTCTAGAGCCACAATTTACGAGAGGCATGATAACATTTGGCAGTAGATTTATGATCGTGTTTTTTCTTTTGCTGCATACTTTAAAATATAGCTTAACACAACATGGCATGATAGAACGAGTTGGAAATCAACATTTTCTTAGCTTTCCAAAGTTCATGGAAAATCTAGTAACAAACCACCATGATGTATTACATAATAGAAAAACATGAACTAGAACTTTTAAAAATATATAAGATTGAAAACATTTTCATGGATGTACCTGATGATTAATTTCATTAAGACACTTTGAAAATCCACTATATAAGCACTCCCAACAACATTCATAGTAAAGAAAAATTTGAAAAAGGAAAAGAAAATAATAAATAATGTGAGAGTACTTAAATGGGTTTAGACTTAATGAAAAACTTCTTTCAACTACATAAAACACTAGAAAAACCATTACCCAACTCAAAACTACATTACACCTAATCTTCCATAAAATAATATGGTTGTTATCGCGCACAATTCCAAAGCCCTGCCAATGTACATCCAAACATAGCACACCAATCACTAAATAACATTAACATTATCCTTTACCACCTTTTCCCAATAAGCATGAGAAAAACCTCTAAGATCCTTCGGTATAATATGCTATGATATTAAAATTGGGTTAAACCAAAATAAAAGAGACATCCTCTTTGGCACTTGTGAATACTCACTTACATTTTGATGGTAACTACTCATTCACTTTCAAAATACTACACACAAGAAATCCATTCTTATCTTCAACTATTACAAGACGATCCTTGGAGACTCCTTTCTCTACATTAGTATTATCAGAGACTCTTTCTCTTCATTAGTATTATCAGTAGAACCAACCATTGAATGAAAAGCAAAGTTACATGCATGATTAACATTGCTTTGGCCTAACCCAGATGCGGGTGCCTGTCCTGCGATGAATTGTATCAATAGCTTGCCACACGGGAGAGCGATGGGCATCTGTCTCACTATCGGAAGAGGCAATCGTAATGAATGCCATTAAACGCTGGTCGCCGGAAGGGATGAGCATTCAATGCTCTTCATTACTGCAGTGAATTCAGGACAGCAGCTCAACGCATTTCAGGATGGCGAAGGAGGACGAGCAGTCATCGACTGGGATCCATTTCAGGCGCCTGGTGAGGGAAGGTTTGAGTTTATGCCCATTTGCTGGCAATTATCCTGGCTCCCAGCTTACCTGCTTCTGAGCGTAATTGTTGGCAAGGGGAATCGCTCGAGGGGGCACTATAGAGGTGGCGACACCGAGCATCCTGCCTGGTGTGTGGTTCAGAAATTCACAGGGTTGTTCTCTCCCTTGATTCATTGGTTTATCAGCATGGCTCCCAGATACAGGGCCACACCACGTCGGGGGCGCCATCAGGGCCAAAGAAGCGGAGCTGGTAGGCGGGGAAATCACAGTCCAAGGAGAATTTCTCCCCTGAATTGTGCTTCCCCCTCCTCTAACAGAACAGAGGACTCAGGGCGGTCAATTTTCAACTCGGTTCAGTTGGCTAGGTTCCATTACAGCTGCAGAACCAATAGGCCTGTAATTTCGGCTCTGATAACGATCATTTTCGAGGAAGAAGATGGGGCGGAGGGCACTTCGGAGGAGCACTTACCTGGGAGCTCTAACATTTCTTCGCCAAGTGGGCGAGGGGAGGATAGCTCATATGCCCCTTCATCCCCAAGCAATTTGGTTGCGGAAAGCTCGTCGGCACCCACAGAGGAGCAAGTGGAAGCCAGGAAGGAAATTGGCTGCATGTTGGACTTGAATGAGCCAGTAATGGCCCAAGATCAGCCAAGGAGTCTTCAGGATCAGGCAGGCGCTACCACCTCAGCTCCTCCAACGCATGGCGAGCCCAAGCTGCCAGACTTCCATTATGCCAATACCCTATACCCAATTCTACCACCCGGCATGAAGTCGGAGGACGTTCCAGAGGGAATGGAGATCTCTTGGGAGCCTCTGGATGAGTTTAAAGTCTATAGGCCGGACAAAGACAAATAAGCGATCCTCACCTGCTTGTTTTCTGAAGGTATGCATGTAACCTGCTGGAAAATCTCTACTATTTTGAAGGTCGAGTTTTTTGAAATTGTCTGGTCATGGTCGTGGTTTTGTTTGTTGGAACACGTTCAGTTGGGTGGGGAAATCTGTTCGTTAGTCTATGTATGTTTTGCTGCTGCACGTCTGGTCTGGTCTGGTCACGGTTTTGGTAGCGGTTGCACAGAGGTCATGGTTGCAGTTTATGGTCCCAGCTTGTATGTTGAAGCCTGTTTGAATGGTCGAGGACACAGGACCTGCAAACTCGAATCTGGAAACGGAATCCTGGGTGCAGAAATCCCCCTGCAGAATATTGGGTGCATTCAAGAAATTTTATATTATGTAATGATCCATTTTGAGCATGAACTATATACTCTGTTACGCTTTCACAGTAAGAGGCACTCGCCTTAGTGGCATTGCCATTTTTGCTGACAGTTTGATAGAGAGCTGCACATTACAATGGTGCTCTCAGAGGTCTCGCCCTCTTGTAAATATTTTCTCCTTTTTTAATATAATTTAGCTTAGCCTTTGCGTAGAAAAAAAAAAACATTGCTTTGGCCTACTATTTGGTACCTTTTAAAAACCTTCCCTACTTCCTTAAACAATGGATGAGTTGCAATGCTACCAAATGAAAGTAAATAATTGTTTTCACAGTGAATTTTATCACTTTTCCCTACATTAGGACCACCCAACCATCTAATCTCAAATGCGCACATACAATTATCTTCCCCATTTACTTGAATATGTTTAGATGAATTTATCTACACATATACCTCTTGTTAATGATAAACAATTGTCCCTACTTTAAGGAAATCAAAAAGTTCAAATTAAAACTATGTTTATATGTTAAGAAACCATGATTCCAATAAATATATACCATCCAATAATTTAATACAATTGTAAATGAGGAAACCTTGTATCATATATTTTTTATGTTAATAAAATCAAAATCAAGATACTACTAAAGATAAAATAATTCATGAATAATTTAGGAGAAACTATTCTAACAAATAACTTGATTGAAGGCTATGAATAAGAGCAATGTGTGTTTTTCTTGTATCTTTATTTATGATATTTGGCTGGATACAAATCTTCTAGTTTTAATGGTCTAGATATTGCCCAATAGGGTGATCTTCAATCAGCATGATGATTAATGGATGCCAATTTAAGGAGAAAATAAAAAAAATGAAAGATCTTGTTTCACCTTGTATTTCATTAGGCCTCCTTGGGGAAACTTTTACGGGAGTGTTACTGAGATCCCTTTCTTATGGTATGTGAGTGGTGCTTTTATATCCTATAATTATATCATAAGTGTTAAATATTCAAAGTGAGGAGGAAATAAAAGTAAGGCATAATTTTTGGTCTTGTGGTCATTGGTCTAGCTCCTGAAAGGTAAGGGACATAAAATAATACATGTGTTAGGTGATTCCATTCTTGTAATTAAATTGGAAAATAGACAAATTTTGACGCAGGAGGTTGATGAAATGAGGATGTAGTCTGAAAATAGACTAATGGTTAACATTATAACCAATTAGCTACGCTTACATGGATTTCGTACATGGCCTCTTTTTGCTTGAGGGTCCCGCTTTTCCAACTAATCACCACAGGTCCCACTTTGACTTTTCCTCCAATGTGAGTGCTTCAATCTGCACTGTCGATTCACTCCTTTAGATCCAACGACTATCACATCGTATCATGCACCAACTAGTCGGACAATCACCACCATCGATTGACCCCGCTTGATCCAATGGTCATCGTGCAATCTCGCACAGACTCTAGCATGATCGATATCAAATCAAGAGCACGCGAGAAAAGTTGTTTTGGCATGCTACATGTCAAGCACTAAGGCTAATCGCATCGACTTGGAACAATACTACTTACCGCCTTTTGGGTGCACGAGATACCACTTCCTGCTCATCAAATACAACCCATGTGCTTATTAGTTAACTTTAAGAAAGACGCTTTAAGGAAGGCTTAGCACTTTAACCACAATATTAACCTTAAACATGAATCGACAGTGATTAACGATAAAAAACATAATCGGCTGTGATTTATAAATAAAGCGTTAAAACAGAGAAAATACTTGATTAGGGTTCAGAAGGCTGATACATAGAAGTAAATGAAATTATGTACTAGGATTAACACACAACACCACAATTCAACCAATTACTCAACAATATGGAAATTACAGAGTCATGGCCCTCTCGGTTCGATTACAACAATTTATTTTACCTATGTCTCAATCTCAAACCCTATCTCTGTCACACGCCTTGATTACTCACTCAATTCTCAATCATCTAATGTAATCTTTCTCCATTACATTCTTTCCTCTTTTATGAGTCAAATCCTAGCATAACTGCATTGACAATTCGATCCCTCTTTCAATCAATATAACAATCAAATCTCTATTCTCAAGCTCTGTTACACACCCACACTAACAACTTATTTCTTAGTCTAAAAATAATATAATATTATAATTATTACAATAATGAAAGCTCTGTTACACACCCAAACTAACAACTTATTTCTTAGTCTAAAAATAATATAATATTATAATTATTACAATAATGAAGTACAAATACTTTACGAGAGATATAATCCTCTCTACTAAAACTGACTTTGACCACTCAGTTCAATGAAATTCATTTCTTTTAGCCACAACATGTGAACATATAATCACATTGTTGGCTAAGTCTAGATGCTCCTGCATAAAATTTTAGTGGAGAACCTGAGTCTTTCCCTACTCATTCATATCATAGAGGAGTCATTTAAGCCCTTCAAATGGATCTACCTTAAAATTGCTTTTAGATTGTTAAATGAAGAGGTAAACTACTTCTCAATATAAGCTTTAAGGCTCTGATGGAACTTTTAGTATTTGGCAGGTGATCTACTAGAAAACTAATGAAGAAATGGATGTTCATATAGAAAGAACTCTTGTGCATAATTTGTGAAGTTTGTTAGAAATATATTTGGTTTCGTTTTGATTTTAGGGATGGGAGGACAAAGGAAAAACTAGGAGACTAGCTATTAGTTTTTTGTTTTTTAATAGTAAAATATATGTTAGGGAGAAAGCTAGAACAGGAAAAAATCAAGTCTTTCAAAGTTTAGAATATGTAAAATAAAAAAGGTGGAAAAAGGGAAAAGTAGTACTCGCTATTCATTTTTTGTTTTTCTTAGTAAAAAATATGTTAGTAGGAAAGCTAGAATAGGAAAAAATCAAGCCTTTCAAAGGTTGGAATATGTAAAATAAAAGACTTAGTTGAATCCTATGCATTTCTTTAAGGGATTATTATTAGTCATTGGTTTTCTCTTAGCTATTATATTAAAAATAATCTTGAAAGTATACGATCTATTCTAATAGTGAAGTGGAATAGTACAATATATGAATGTAGAATACTTGTAAGTCGTTTAAACTATTAAGGAAAAAAATGTGTTTTGTGTTCAAGGCTCAACTTATGATTAACCTATCTCATAAGCAAGAGCTTTAGCCAAGAGTCATATTACTAAGGAACCTCTCAAAACCAATCATAACCACCTTACAACATTGTGCATCATTTAAAAAAAAAACAAAAGTCTACCACCTCCCATGATGACCATGTTTTTAGGCTAGTCCTCCAACCCTAGAAATCATAGGTTTTAAGGTAAGCCAAATATAGAGTAAGGTCTAAGCTCATTAGAAATAGTTCTTGGAAATTTTCTCCATCACTCAACCAATTCGTTTTTTCGTTGGTAATCCCTATGTTGGAATATCCTAGTTTGAAAGAGACATTCATGGTGTTTGTGAGTGATATATGATTTTCTTCTAATATTTTAGTTATCATTTATATAATTGTATGCAATTTATAAAGCACTAAATTAGAGATGTCTAGAATTGTTTAGCTTTAAATTTTAACATTTTGAGAAAGAGTTTGATCTATTCTACTACTTTGAGGAGAAATTTATTTCATTGATATAAATTATTTTCAGTCATAATACGTATTCTTAAGTTCATTACAATCTAGACACCAAATTGATTGATGTATGAGACTCACTTTTTGTAAAATACAATACTCTATCTTTTGGTTTTGAATCTATAATCTTTTAATTGTTAAGTAAGGTAGATCTGGTTGAAGTGACTTGTTAACACTCTCACCACCCTTGTTCAATTCCCCAAAATGATATGACATGATCACTCTCCCTTGATTAAACTCTGAGAGTTTCTTAACTCTTTCACTACCCTTATTTTATTCCCCAAAATAGCATGATGAGCGTGCCTTGATTAGGCTCAAGGAGTTTCTTAACTCTTTCACTACCCTTATTTTATTCCCCAAAATAGCATTATTAGGGTGCCTTGATTAGGCTTTTAAAAAAAACATCTAGACAGTTACTTAGCCATTAGGTCATTAGTATCAATAAAATAAGTTTGACCTCTAAGAGGCCACACTATTCACCGTCTTAACTTTCATCTTTTGAAATAAATTTGTTTAAAATGGGGCAAAGATGGGTCTTTCTGATCGGTGGAGAATAGAGTCAATGCGTCCAGCGTTGTGCGTTCTTGCACCTTAATTGGATTGTTGATAACTTTAAATTTGTGCGTTTTTTTATAGAACAAAATGGTAATAACAAGTTGGGATTGTTGCAATGCATGCAGACGGGAGAAAAACCGGCGAGGTAATAGAGAGTAATAATGAGAAGAAGAAGTGGCACATCGGGAAATTGCGAGTGTAATATCGTTTTCTCTTCACTTTCGAGAGAATCTCTTCTTCGTCCTCTCTCGAAGACGGTGCTCACCACTTTCATCTGAACACAAAGTTGGTAAAATTGGTATTCTAATAAATTAATTATCGATTCACCATGATAATAAATAAATAAATCAATGTTGGAGAAGAAGCCGCGAACCTGGAGATGATAATAATAATAAAAACAACGACAGCTACTGGTCCAATATGCGAGTGTAATATTGCTTTGCGGTGGAGGCGTGAGAGCCGGTAGTTTTTTCTCTGGTAGAGCGTACTAGTCGTTTTCATCTCAACGCAGATTTGGTCTGTCAATTAAATTCTACAATTTAAACGATGCCGGTAATTAAATTCATCCTGCATTATTCATTTTCAATGCACGAGATAACGATAGGACTACCCAATTTAGGAGTTGTCTATAATGCGACTTTTTGGAGATTCCGGTGACGGAATCCGGCAGAAGAAATGAGGTTAAATCTTGATTTTTAGCAGCTAAAATGGTTTTTTAACTGCATATTTGGATTCAACGCTCTGAAAAACCCCTAGGAGCCATTGATTGTGCAGAAACTAGCTATCAAACTTGGGATTCCAATGAATTGCTGTCGGATTTTGACCATTGCTGCCGGATTTTGACCAGAAAAATCCGCCGGAAAGACTTTCAAAAAATCGCGTTATAGACCACTGCATTTAGTATTGTGTGACAAATTCAAAAGCTCAGCTGTCGTAAATCGTGCAGCCGTTGGCACACTACCGACTAATTTATTTTCTATATATAATTATAAAAAAATGTTAAAATATAAACTATAAACACGTTAAATTATATTAAAACTAAGAGTTATAGATAAGAAGTTTACTAGAAAAATATTAATAATCTATAAAATAAAAAATTTATAAAATAGAAAAAGAATCACATCATTTTATATTATTAGGCTTATACATATTTTAGTTGTATTAACAAATTTAATAATATTGCAAAAAATAAATTTAGACATAGGAATGGTCAACATTGCAAATAATATAAAACTAAAACCTAATGGGTTTAAAAAAACATAATTTAAAAAAGGGTGGGGTTCCTAAAGAGATAAGTATAATTTAAAGAGAGGTTGCTAAAAAATATTAGCAGATCTCAAAGTCTAAAGGTCTTTCACAAAGCGTGCAAAGCGCCGAGAGTTAAACCTACTCGTGGTGAACCTATCTCTAAATTTCATCTATTATATATCAAAGGAACCACAGATAGGATTTCCCATATCCTTAGGAAGATTAATGTCTCTTCTTCATTCAAGCCTTTCAATACCATTAAAAGTTCTCTTAGATCTGTTAAAAACCCTATTGACCCTAAGGACACAAAGGGGGTCTACCTTGTTCTGTGCTATTTCAACTTCTTAGCATTGAATGTAATGTTGAGAAACCTTCCATTTACAGGATAAGTGGAATATAGCCCCTCAAGATTCTATAGCACAAATGTGTTGTTACCCTTTACTTCAGCAATTGCTAAAGGTCCAAACCACAGATTGTTGAATTTTCCATGCTTTCCTTTCTCTTCTCTCCTGGCATCCCATCTTAGAACTAGATCACCTTCCTTAAAGTCCCTTTCCTTGGATCTTGTATCAAACAAGACCTTCATCTTATTATGATATTTCTGCAATTTGTGTTGAAATTCATCTTTGTTTTCATTAAGTTCAATACTCTGATTTATTCTTCTAGAAAAGTCATCAAGTTCATCTGTTGCATCCTGCAGAAATTTTAAAACAGGGAAAGCCAAATTGGTAGGGAAGATTGCATCTTTCCCATAGACTGATTGAAATGGAGATTTTCAGTTGACCTCTTTGGAGTAATTATGTTTGCCCATACTACATAAATCAAATGTGAACCCCAACTCTTCTTATGATCAGCTAGTGTCTTTTTTATTACCTTTACCAGACTCTTATTTGATGATTCTACAAGGCCATTACCCTGTGGGTAATATGGAGTTGAATGACGTAATATAATTTGATATTTCTGGCAAAAGTCAATCAATTTAACACTAGAAAAATATGTTTCATTATCAGTGACAATTTGAGTTGGGAAACCAAATCTAGACAAGATATTCTCCTCAATATACTTAATTACTACTACATCAGTAGCATTTCTGACTGGAATTTCTTCCATCCATTTAGTAAAGTAATCTGTTGTAGTGAGGATCCATCTATGTTGATTACTTGAAGTGGTGTGAATCTCTCCAACAAAATCTAATTCCCATTGAGAAAAAGGTTCTAAAACTATTGATGGAACAAGTGGTAGAGCTACTAATTTTTGTTTACCAACAAACATTTCACAAGGAACACAACCTCTGACCTTCGCCCCTACTTGTAAAAACAATGTGGGCCAGTAAAATCCTCCCCTAAGAATCTTGTATGTTGTAGCTCTCCAAGCATAATGTCCCCCATAAAATCTTATATGAAACGGATCAATGATTCCTTCAGTTTCAGATTTTGTTAAACATAATAACAAAATATTGAGTGGAACTTTCTAGTATAAATTTGCATTAATAATTCAATACTTAACTAATTTTAACTTGAGGGTTTTACACTAGGTTTTGGAGAATGATGCTGGACACTCAAAATGGATCAAGAAATTTACAATATTTCGATACCAGTTTGACAACAAGAATTTTTTATCAATGTGTATAGGATTGATCTGCTTTGAAGGTGGAGGTTCTTATGGATTCTCCCTTGTAGGATGAAGGGAAGGTTCTTGTGGGTTCTCCCCTTCTGCAAGGACATAAGTTTCTTGTGTATTCTTCCCCTCTATTTCTAAAATAGAATTGATTTCAAGTACTTTGCAGTTGGATTCAATTAGAAGCTTAGCTAATCCTTGACCTTTTACTAGCTTGGTAGTCTTTATAGTTAAATCAAATTCCAGAATTTGAGTAATCCATCTACCTCTCTTTTCATTGGTGTCTCGTTGGGTTAAGACAATTTTCATAGCACTATTCATGACATAAGCAGTATTAGGTGAGTGTAAGACATACATCTTGAATGATTTTAGGGCTTGAATAAGGGCATAGGCTTGCTTCTCAATGATGCCATACTTCAGCTCAACATCTCTCATAACCTTGCTGAAAAAGGCTATGGGTTGGTCATGGGAATCTTCATTTTTCTGTAATAAAACAGCAGCAAGGGTTGTTTTAGAGGCAAAAGAGAAAATACTAAATGGCTTGGTATAATCAGGGCTAGCAAAGGTGGGAGCTTCAGAGATAGCCCTTTTTATTTGTTCAAATGCATGCCTAGAAGAAGGAATCCATTTGAATTCATGGTCCTTTCGGAGCATGTCTATTATATCTTTCACTATCTCTGCATAATTGGGAATGAATCTCCTTAGAAAATTAATCTTGCCTAGAAAGGCTTGAATCTCCTTTCTGTTTCAGAGCAAGGTCAATGTTTCAATGGCAGATACTCTTTTGGGATCAATTGCTAGTCCCTCCTTTGAAATTATATGGCCTAGTAGTTTTCCTTATTTAACAACAAACAAGGACTTCTTTGGGTTCAGTGGTATTCCAAATTTTCTACACCTGTCAAAAACCTTCATCAAGTGCTTTAAATGTTTCTGATCAAACTTAGAAAAAATAGTTATATCATCAAGATAAATAACCACATATTTATTTACCTGACCCATAAAAGCGATGTCCATAACTCTCTGAAATGTTGCTCCAGCATTTGTTAAGCCAAATGCCATCCTTGCGTACATGAATGTACCCCAGCATGTAGTAAAAGTTGTCTTCTCTCTGTCTGTGATATCAATGTTTACCTGGTTATAGCTCGAAAAACCGTCAAGAATAGAAAGTCTTTGTGCTCCTGAAACCATTTGCAATAACTAATCCATTTTTGGCAAAGGATAATTATCTTTTAATGATTCCTTATTCATATTTCTAAAATCCATGCAGAGTCTTATTTCCACATTTTTCTTTCTAACAGGAACCATATTTGCAACCCAATTAGAATATCTAAGAGGGAGGATGATTTCGGCATCTAAAATTTTCTTAATTTCTCTTTCTATAGTGGGTAGAAGAGCTAGATTTATCCTTCTAAGCTTATGTTGATACGGTTTTTCTTCTGGGTTCTGAGGAATCATGTGTTGTATTAACGATGTATCATAGGTTTTTAAATCAACATAAGTCTAGGCAAAAGCATCCATATAATTTTGCAGTAATTTAAAATACAAAGCTTTGATTTCTGGGACTAGAGATGCGCATAATTTGATGTTTTTAATATCTTTATTAGTTCCAACGTTAATCTCTTCCACGTCATCCTCTGAAGAAATGGACTGTGGGTTTTGGAAAACATCATTTTGATCAAATAATTTTTCTAAAGGAATGAGTCCCTTTGGAATAAAATTATTTGATAATTGAATAATGTTATGGTTAGAAATATAGGCTTTAAAATCTAAAGTATCATTCCCTTCTGCATTTTCAGTTGTTTCAGTTCTATCATCATCAATTTGCAGAAATGAAAAATCATCTATTACATGCAGAAATGATTTCAATTATTCATCATCTTCGAATATTTGTCAATGTTTCAGGTTATCTAGGATAAATGGCCTATATTTGACTTGAATCTAATAAAGTACATCAACATGATCAGGAATTTTAAAAGCACTGGAAGAGATAACTAAGGCATCTATGTGGATATTCTGATCTCTAGGAATGTGAGTCAAATTAAAAGCATCGAAAAGGTTTTCAACTGAATCCCATACCTCATTTTAGTAGTGTTAGAACCTTTATCTACCTCAGGTTGAAGGAAGGCAGGTCTAGGGTAACATTATACCACACTTAACCTGGTAGCTAGCCCTACCAGGTCGGGAGAGGGCTCTCTCCTTGTTAATCTCAATTAGAATATTGACAATTAGGGCTTGAGATGACTAAAATGAATGCTGGTTTTAGGCTAGGTATGGTAGCTCAGAGGATTTGATTGGATTTGTTTCGAGTTAAAAACAACAAGAAAAAGGGTGATTGGACTATGGAATCAATGTCAGTTTCTATTGGAAAACCTGGGGCAAATTAAGTGCCATGTTCAGCCAAGTGAAGATTGTAAATGTGAGAAGTATGAGGGAGAAAGCTTGCTGCACTGCATGCATCAGACAAAGTATGAATTTGCAACAAAAACTTTAGATGAAAGAGAATCAAGAGGTTGCTCAACAGAGCATCTAACAACGTATGAATTCTACTAAAACTACCATTACAACTAACAACAAAATCATCATGAAAGGAGCATCATTATGGATGAATTCCAAACATATCACTTAGATAATGTTGAAACGAAGGAGAAAAACATAATTTGTAAATGAATTATAGGAGAAAAAACATACTGAACATTTAAGCACCGTGATGAATCCCAGGCCTAAAGGGAAAAAACTACTTTATTATGATATTCAATAAAACTTTACACAGTCCAAATGCTTCTTTGCTACCAAAATCCAACCTCTACACTATGAAATTAATAAAATTTATACATTTAGCTCATCCATGTATTAAGGGAATTGAGCTCAACCATCTTCTTCAAAATAGAATCAGTTACATTAAACTTGGACCGAATTTCTAAAAATAGGTGTTGAAGATGAACTCGTATCTCCTAAACCATAGCACATGTTACAAAACTGAAAGAGGTGTTTGTAGATAAGGTCATTTTGGAGAAAAACCTCTCTTAAATTTTGGAAATTCATTTCGAGTTTCTTGGAATCTGTGCCACAAAATCATCTCTAAAACAGAAAATCATTAAAAATTTAAATATGTGAAAATGAGCTGTAAAGATCTAGTCACACATCGAAATTCACGACACCTGTGAATAAACTGAAAGAGGTTTTTGTTATATGGCTCGTGGTTAACAAAAAACTTCTTGGTTTTTTCAAAATTACTTTCCATCTCTTGTAAAATGGCATTGCGCTAAAATGACTAAAACAATAAAATAAATGAAAATTTTGCTTTGTTTTAATGCAAGCTCCAAGTATCACTACATATCTCCCACATAGTAGCACTTGTGCATAAACTGAAGGAGGTTTTTTTTATTTGGTATGTGATGGAAACAAACCTCTTTTAATTTTGAAAAATTCCTTACCATTATTTCATAAACTGATCTTGTATTAAACTTGTCATTGTGTGCAACAACTGACCTCAAAACATGCATAACCAATAATCACTCATTCATTTTGATCATATCTTCTGATCCAGAAACCAGTTATGGGAGTGTGATATACCATTGGAAATATTTTTCTGAGCTTCTTTTGATGGACACACTTGTGACATGTTTTGTGCTGAATATCATGTACAAAACATCTAACTAAACCAAACCTAGTAAGAGCTCATGTTGATTCTTGGTGATAGGCTGCGAAGACTCGAACTAATAGGTAGGACCTAAGTATAGGGTGCTTGGTTTGGAAAGCATTCTTTACTTGCTTAAAAATAAGTTCAGAATGAGTAAACACACTTAAGTTTTGAACTTTCAAGCTTTTGGCTAGCTGCAATCCTAAAAGGAAATCTTCGTATTCAACAATGTTATTGGTAACTTCGAAATATAATTTACATGATTGGGTTATATTTTTTTCAGGTGAAATTAAAACAATTCTAGCCCCTTACCCATATTTTATGCAAGAGCCATTAAAGAATATTTTCCAAATATCAATTTGGTTTGGTTCAGGATTTTCAACTACCTCTTCAATTTTGACTTGAGTTTTATGTTGGTTCGAAGTGAGCTGAAAACAACCAAAGTCTTGATCTATTGCATAAATTGGATGGTTCCTTAGCTGGCCAGTCTTACAAATAGTATGTACAAATCTTACCTCTCTATATAATCTTAACTGCTCTCCTCCATAAACAGGAATAGTAGCATATGACATGTCCATTTGTAGAGTTCCCCCTAGTTTGGCACAACATGACCTAGAAAGGAGCATTCCAAACTTGGGAGGGATATTTGTGACAACAATATCAAGCGCTACACTTTTCACTAGAATTTGGGCAAGAGTAACCACTAGATCCTTGATCAATCCTAAACAGGGCTCCCTTTTAGAATCAAAGCTGTACAGGTCATGGTAGGATTTAGTGATGTCTAATTCTAAAAGGTCCATGATAGATTTTGGCATAAGGTTGTGTGATGCTCCTGAATCAAGCATACAATTGTATAACATGGAGTCATTTGTTTTAAGAGTTACATAGAAGGGAGGTACTATATCATCTATCATGTCTAAACAAGGGCCAAAAACTACTGCTGGTCTTTCATCTTGTAGACTTATGACATCACCTTCAACATCAACCGAGATATTTTGTATCCACTTTGTGACTTGGATTTTATAACCAGGGTTTTTAGAAAGTTCTAATAGTGGAATTGGGATCTTAACCCTCTCTAATTCTTTTTCAACATTAAATGCAGTCAAAATGATTTTACCAACATGGGTAGTATCATTTGATTGATTTAATGGCTGAATAAGAGTTGTTTGAACTTCAGCAGTTTTGGTACGTGGTTCAATTATTGGAGTTTCCTTTAGAGGTCTCTCGAGGACCAGGCCTAGGCCTAAGATCATACCTTTTGTTTAATTCTGCAATTAAGAATTCAAAGAAAGTGTGATATTTAGAGACTTGTGAAGTTTCCTGATCTTCTAGATCTTGATTCTGTTGTGAGAGAGGAATGATGGCTGTTTGATTGGAAGAAGAATTCATACTATTAATAAATAGTCATGGTATTATCATAAGGTTGTTGGTAATCTATTAACAGAGGAGTAGGAACATGTTGATCATTGGTAGGTCTCTGAAGAATTTATAGTGGTTGGTTTCTTTTATATTGACCTTGATTTTGGTTTTGGGGCCTAGTAATTGTTTATTGTATGGTCCTAGGCTGGGTCTTAATCTTTGAAATCCTATTTGATAGGTTTCTAAGAAGAGATATTATTTCATTTATTTTTTAGTCTTCTGATTTAGTTTTTGAGGAACTAGAGGCTTCTTGAACAAATTTAAATTTTCTTTGGGCCTTTTCTTCCTTAAGTTTTAAAGAAGTTGAGGTTGCCCTATTTGCTTCTACTTCTATAGCGTTTGTTTTCATGTCTTCAAGAGTTCTTGAAGTTCTCTCTCATAGCATAACAACAAAGTCATCATCAAAAGCTTTAGAAAATCTAGACTTAGTTGCTGCTACAGGAGGCTTACAATCAACATGCATTTTGTGATAGAGTTTGTTGAATCTTTTGATAAAATTTGCTACTGGTTCACCAAAGTTCCTTTTAAGCTCTTCAAATTCTGTGAGGAAGTAAAGAGGATCCTTTTTCACACCCCATTGATTTTTGAATATGGTTGTAATCTATTTCTAATTTCAAATGGTAGCTACTGGCAATTGCCAAAACCAAATCCTCACATTTCCTTCAAGTGATTGTACAAATAATCTCATATAAACATTCTCTTCTTCAACATTCATGTTGTCTGCAAATTCAAGGAAATCTTGAAGATGATCTTCAACTGAAGGACCAGTTCTCCATTGTACTTGGGAAGGTATTTTAAGTATCTAGCTGGGAATGCATCAAGGTTATTTGGTAAGACTAAGGTAGCATATCCAGCCTGTAAAATTGGTCGGAAAGCCATGAAAGTAGGTGGTGTATGAGGTGCTTTAGTTATATGAGGTGCTTGACATGTATGAGGTTGTCTAGGTGGAGTATGAGGTGTTTGTGTGGATGTAGAGGATGAAGAAGAAATAGAGGAAGAAGATGGTGTTTTAGGGGCTGGTGAACTAGTTGGAGGTGAAGGAGGTGGAGATCTCCTGAAAGACTTCAGAGGAGTCTTAAGAACTAGCTTTGTGACCTATAAAGGAATACCTTATTTTGATGCAAAGAGAGGATTGGTATATACAAAAAAGGTCTCCTCAAGTTGTTCAAAAGAAGAAGCTTCAGGTTGGTCAAAAATGGAAGGAAATGGATAGGTGGTAGGGGATATGAAATCTGTGGGCTTATATTCTAGTAGATTATCACCCAAATCAAATTCAGTTTTAGGTGATCCTAGTGGTAGTGTGGGTCTTGAATGAGATTATAATGAATGAATAAGGTAGGCTGACTTAAAATTAACTCCTTTATTTAGAAGTTCAACAACCCTAGGTGATAAATGGGAGTAATCAGGATCATATGGGCTATTACTATAAGGGTCAAATGATTCTAACTCTTCAGACTGTAGGACTGAAGAGGAAGAAGAAGATGGTTGGTGTCCCCTTTTAAATCTGGCTTTTGTTAGGATCTTTTTTAGGATTTTACAAAGGACTAACTATGTCACCTTCTGAATGAGATCTGGTATGTTTATAAGGTGCCAGCTTGGGAGTGTGGAGTTACCTAGGTGAATTATTTTAACCTTCTAAATCCTTTAATCACCTTTGAAGGAAATAAGGAATGAATATCATTGCCCCAAGGGAAACTTGAATGAAATTTGAATCCTCGTAAACAATGCCAGTTTGATGTTGTACCTCTGAGATAGTAGTAGGTCAAGCTACTAATGCCAGAGCATCTAAAATAATTGTTTTTGGGGTTTTTGGTTTTAGTTTTTGGAATACTAATGAGTTAACACAAATGTAGAATTGAAGTAATTAATCCTTTGGGGTATATTAATATCTCAACAGAGGGCTGCTATAAGACTTTACATAGTGATATAGATCAAAATAGTGGTGAGTAGGAGAAAGCAAAAAATATGATTATCACAGTTTCCAGACTGTAAAACAGAACAATCATAAGTTGGAAAACCTTCTAAGCTACGTTCAGAAGATTCAAGGTAGTATACTTAAGCTTACACAAGATGGTGATGATTTATTGATTAGAGGGGATTAGCTACACAGAGAGTTGTATTAATCCAATATCTTAATAGATGATCACTTCAAGAGCTTATAGGAATAAATTAAAACTCTAATTGTTCCTACCTAGATATCTCTGCAAGTCATAAGAATATGAAGAAAAAACATGATGATTGAAAACTGGAAAAACTTACAGGATAACACAAAACTGTGTAAAACCATATTCATAATCCTCTGCTTTGTATTAAGGTTCCAGAAAAACTAAGTACATCAAGTGTCTATAAAATATTCCTTTAAAGGTGGCTTCCAGGTTCAAAGTAGCATTAACAGTCAAAGACTTTACAAGAAATGATCTATGAATCTTGAACTCTGAACCATTTACAACTCTAGAAAAGAGTTATTTATAAAATAATGAAATTTAGGAACAGTTCCTGAAACAGATTTTCATTTTTGGAAAAGAAAGATCTTCATGGCAAGAGGATAGGGGCAGTAGTTTGAACTGCTTCTTGTTGTCCCCTTTATTCAAGCCATGCTGCCTTTTGTAGGATATTTTAGCCCTTTAAGCTACTTGGTTGCTTACATTCTTCATGCTGGCCGATTACTTTTATTTAACCTTTATCTGATATTGTTTGAACTCTATAAATATCCTTTAATCTAGCCGAGTGACCTTTATTGTGCTCCTTTCTACTTTACTGCGCATTTTAGGTTTTTACTGTGTTTTTCACAATAAATCACTCATTTGGTCTTCCAACTGTTATGCAGGCTTGTTTTTATAAACCTGGAATAGCAGTCTTGACGTACAAAACACATAAAACTGTTAAGAAAAACTTAGGTGGCAGAGAAGGTCTTCATTGGAAGGATTCTAAGACATATCGGAGGGTCAAACGATGATTTTAATGGACACATAGGCATTATGTAGGTTGCGTTGTGTAAAACAAGGAAAACAGAGAAAAAATGGCTTTTTATGCACTTAATGGAGAAATAGTTAACTTTTTAACTATTCGGCAAAGGTGAATAATAATGGAGCAAAAGAAGGAATACAGAGGGATTAATCATGGCGGGAATAGATTAATTATGGGTTAAAACAGAGATTTTTGGTTTAAATGGATTCCTAAGTCAATTCTTTGTTTTAAATCGTAAAACGATTTTACAAAGAAAACCTTCGCAAATCAATATAATGCGGACTTGAAAAATATGAATTCGGGCGGATAATAACATCAAGTCTATTTTCAAATCACATATTGCAATTAGAATTAAGCGAGGGTAGGCCTATCATAAAGGAATGCGATAAGGGGCACATGAGATATGGCGGTAAACTGTAACATATATCCGGTCGGGTGCTGGCTTCCATATCGCAGTTGAGGATCACAATACATGGAGGGTTAAGTTATAAGTGGGATTGCGATGGAGGGTGGATGCGAAATGCAATATATTATTATATATAATGATGTCGGGTCCGAATTCTCATCGCGCATCGCCTATTGCAATGGCAAAGGGTTATATGTTATAAGCGAGATTGCGATGGAGGGCAGATGTGATATGGTAATAAGTTATGACATATATAACGTTGGGTCTCGATCATTCATCGCATATCACAATGTGGGGGTGTATGAATGTTTAAATGGTTTTGCGATCCTGCCGATGTAATATTTGTAAGAAATACATAGTTTTATTATAAAACTAAGGGTTTCGGGTTATTATATAAAAAATGGAGTTATGTTATACGGGAAAGGGATTTTTTTCAAGGATTTAATAATATATGTCAGTGTTAATATGAAATATAGTGGAAAAGAGGAATAACACTAAGTATAATGCTTTTTATGAGTTCTTGCTTTTCATATATGCATTAATACTTAGGGAAAACATCATTAGTGGGTTTTTTCTGGATAAAAAGTGATTCTACATGGTAAAAGGAAATTTTCATGTTAAAAGGGATTTTATATGGTAAAAAGGGATTTTACGTAGTATTTTCACTTTTCCTAGGTAAAAAAGGGTTTTGACCTTAGGAAAGGCGGTTTTAACATCGGGTTGTTACTTTTCATATGTAAAAAGGGTTTTTACCATAGGAAAAGGGTTTTTTATGGAAATGAATGAATATGAATGTATGAAGGGGAAATTAGTAAATATATGAATGAATAAGGATGAGGGAGGTTAATAAATTGATGTTGTAGACCTTCATTTTCTTTGTGTAATTGCCTCCTGGACACAAGAAACATGATAAATGTACATTTTGTCCAATCAATAATCAAACTGTTGCAACCTTTCTCTACTTACCTTTTGCTTATCCTATCATTTTTCTTCACTTAATGGGTGCATTTAAGCTAGCAAACCCTTTTCCTTTCTTCTTATTTTACAAAATCAAACTATCTAAATCTACCCTTATAACCTCCAAGGGATTGGATTAAATTGATGAACACCTTATTATTCTATACCTAATTACTGATTTCCCAAGATTAAACAGTTTGGCCAGTTCTTTATTCTCTAACTATAACAATCAAACTTAAAGCATGAAGTAGTCAAGATTAAACTGTTTGACTATCATGGGTTATGGCATTTAAAACAAGATGCACACAACAACCATTATTTTGGAGAAACAGAGTAGTGGCATTTGGACTTGCTCACTTTCAGAGTTTATTTGTTTCTACCTAACATTTTTTTTTGCCTTGATATTTTAGAGCAGCTAACCTAACATTTTCTTTGATATGACATCATTATCAAGATATATTTTTCAAACTAAAATATGTTGAATGTGAAATGTCCCATGGTGTTCCTTTGTATTGGTTGAAGTCAACTACAATTAAGGATGGAAATTTTGGGGGGCTTTGAGTTAATTGCATAAAAGATTGAAACGACTTTGCCAAGTGTGCCATTAACAAGGCCTGCATGTACCCACAAGTTGTTGGTGAGTATAAAATTTTTCTCATTGTGTTAGAGTACCTTTGCATCCGATTGTTCATATTTTGTTGTAGCAAAAGTTTGTTGTCTCTATTGCTCTGCGAAGAAAATCACTACCGGCATGTTCAATTGTTTTAGCATAGTTTTATTATGCAAAGAAACTGAATTGTTCATTGCATATATGTGCTTAGAATTTTGAAATGTTTTTTGCTTGTCATGCATAAAAGAGGAATGTTTCCTTGACATTAGGAGTTTCCAATCTTCAAGAGTAGGTGCTCCATCTCTAAGGCTCATGAGGAGTTGGCAGAAAGAAACCTCGGAAGTGTTAGCACCTTGTTGGCAAAAAATAGTTGAAAGTGTTATGAATGTGTTGAAGTTGCACTAGAGTGCAATGCCATGTGATGTGCCATCATACAAAGGAATGTCTTTCATAGGTGGTAGCTAGCCAAAATCTTCGACAAGGATGATGGACCGGTTATCAAATGGTGCATTTCATTGACAGGGAACACCTCTCTAATGAAATCATCAATGCGAGAAAGCATTTTTGAACCAATGAACCTCATCTCGTCAATGAGGATATACCTTACATGCTGAATTTTTTCTTAGAGTTGTAGAAGTGATTGTCCTTCAAGAGGATGCATTGATTGGATAGGGATGTGGAGGGAAAAATGGATTGTAAGGGAATTTATATTGAAAGTTGCAACGCAGGTGGGTGCAAGTAGCAACAAGGGGTTTGTGCTTGTTGGGGAGTTTTCCATAAATATACATTGTACACATTTAATGAAATGTTTTTTTCTTGTCCTAGTTTTCCCTTGGATGATTATTCTGGGTGGGAGTTTTGGTGAAGGGTTTTTGAAGTGAGAAAGAAAAATCGTAAAAGTTTTCTTTTGGGTGGTAGAGAAGGTGTGATCTTGGGGGCGATTGAGAAAGGATGATTTTGGTTTTGGATAGTTGAGTGGTTGAATTAAAAGAAATTTATGGTAGTTTTTTGCAAGTGGAGAAGGATAGAAGTATGTGACCAATTGTGGTTATCATCAAAGTCGCAATGGCCAATCATTTCAAGGTCATCAATTTCAATGTTGTAGCCTGGGCGAAGGTGAGAGAGGATTTTCCATTCATCCATTTTCGGGGGGTTGGTAGCGGGGTTGGGAGGGGTAGCCACAGGAGTAGATTGATCTTCGAGCCGTGGGGTTTATGGGTTTTCAATTTCTCGATGAACGTACCATGGTGTATATGCCCCTTTTTTTAATTCCTAGTGTGCAATTATTTCCTCATTGGTGGAACCAATGTCACTAGGGAGTGTGCGGAAAGGGAAATATAACAGTAGTTCACTCCAACAAAAGGAGGCATAACAAGGATCATTAGGGGAAGGAATGACGATGTATCGTGGCAAGACATGTACAATCATTTAAGGGAATATGTGTTTCCATTAATTTTTCTTTTGACGAGCATAAAATGACCAACAACGTGTAGCTTCAAGGAGGGGAAATCATTTCAATGAATTAGGTCTATTCATGTATGCAATAATTAAGGTTGGTGTCGAAATGGGATTTTTAGAATCATGAGAAATATGTCTGAAGATATTTTTTTTAACATTCAAAGAAACAAATGTGCAACTGCAGAGTGAAAGGGGTAGTTTTTGTAACATATTAAATATTTCTTGTGTTCCAATGTCTTTATATGCAATGCATTTTGTAAGGAGTTTCTGGACAATAGTAACAATAGGTGCTTCGAGAACCATGTTTTGAAAGAGGTGTGATAATGTTTGGTGGTAGCTTTCTGATCGTGTTTCTAATTTTGCTGCATACTTTGAAATATAGCTTAACACAACATGGTGTGATAGAACAAGTTAGCAATCAACATTTTCTCTCTAGATAGAAAGTAGGTCGACATTGTGGATGTTCAGTCTATCATCATGGCAAGTGGGGATGTAGGTTTTTCAAAATTTATCATCAATGAAAATTGAAGATGTGGAGTTCAATTCCCACAATACTCCGTATCGATAGCTAAGAACATTCTCTTTTTTGTGAATATAAGAAGATTCATGAAACTTATTGTGATTTTGAACACAATTGGTAACCTCTTCATATTCCTCAAAGTGGGTTAAGGTTAAGATTGGTGTTATGTCAAGAAGACATGGGTCGTGAATTGTTGATTGGTGAAGTGTAGGATTGCGATGCTAGGGGTGGTGCAGATTCCAAGAAGTTACGTAATGATCGAAGAATCTCTTAGCATCGACAACTTGTCTTTCATTGTTCCAATCGAGAGTGTCCATATTCGGTGCATCTTTCACCAAAAGAAAGCAATGAATGTGTGTAGATCATCTATTTTTCCATTCGTACATGTATAAAATATGAAAGTCAAAATTGGATTAGACATATTTGTGATGTATAAATTAATGGAGAGAAGAATGGTTAGAAAAATGCTTGCACCAATAATCAACTACGTGGAGGCCTTTTTATAGCACTTCTTTTAGGAAAATTGTAAATCTGAAATGCATATAATGGGCTGTTAGATGTGGGTTATTAATTATGTTTTGAATTCTATGTTGGTAGTGGTTGCTCAAATTCGAGGGAGCATTAGTAGGCATGAACATGTGCATGTCATGCCACTTGATATCAACTACACTGAGAGTGAAGAACAATGTTAGGCTTCCTATTTATGTGATTATTTCACTTAGTTCACAATGTTCCTTGTTCCAGAAAGAGTGTGTTCCTCGAAGGCCTAAACCAAAGCGATATCTTGTTCGAGAAATTTGGAGTCTGGGATGTCATGAAGACATTGTCGAATATCTAAAAGAGTTGTTGGCAAGTTGTTCTCAATGTCTTTCTTCAAAAAACCAGTATCAATTTCTTGGATATGGTGTCACATTGGAATGTCATATAAGTAGTAGTGAAATCTTGGATGTTGGCCAAATCAATTGTCATGGTAGTGTAGCAAGTGCAAAACATACTCATGTATCTCAAATTTTGCAATTCTTTGTTGAGAAATCATGGTGATTGTTGAACTAATTTATTCACACAAATTAATGCAAGTATTCTTTATCAATCCAGGTTTATAAAACTTGGAGGCAAGTCCATAGTATATGGATATCAGGTATAGTCAAGCTTAAAAGATGAGTTTTCAAAAACTAAAGAAGTGTATATTACAAATATAAGCCTACATCAATAATTTCTAATTCATTTTGCAATGAAATAAAGTTGAAGTGGCTCTTAACTTAAGAGGTCCAGTTGTGTTCTTCTCTCTCAATTATTACTTGATGAATAGAAATCAAAAACCATGAATTGACTATAGATTAAGATGCATAAATAAAAAATGAAAGAGACTCTTAACTTAAGAGATATTTGGGTAATTTCCATCACAATTAAAATTTCCATCACAATTAATTCATCATTATGCTATCATTTGAAAACTAAAAATACATAAGAAAAATTGCTTGCATGTAACAAAGGAGAAGCCTAGTTTTGATCTATCAATTTAATAGAAGGAGAATTCAACTTGAACACTTTGTTATCTCATCTTACTAAAGTGATAAAAAAACTAAGATCTAATAGTATAAATCATCACACATCAATTCACAAACAAATTTGAAACAAAGCATATAAACAAGTTCTAAGATAACTAGTTTATGCAAAATGAAGCTAATCTAACAATGAAGTGTACTTAGCTTGGAGTGGGTGCCCTCCACCCTTGCTTTGCACACTTAAAGTTGATTTCAAAAGCTAAATTTTTAGTCACTCATCCACATTAGTGAATAGCAAAATGAAAGTAGAATAGGTTCTTCAAATTAATCTCCAAAATCCAAATGTCTCAGCATAAAATTATATAAAAGTTACACATCATGAACCATCAAAGTCTTGGCTTAAATAGAAGTTTATGAAACAAACTGATCCATAGTCTCTCTAACAAACATATCTACTCATATCCACCTATCTATGTCGAACTCATCTAATCCATCCCATGAAATATGGTCAATCCCATAAAATCTCAAAACTTCCCTATTTCCTAGGGATTTTCTAGGTGACTAGTCATGTTTGACCAGCCTTGACTGGGCTTGATAAAGCTTGTTATGACCGAACCAAGTGGAATTAATTTAGTCCTACTTCCCAAGTTGTCCATCTATAAATCTAACTCGAGCCCAAGTGTCCTGCAAACATGTCATCCACATAGCTATTACGGGAATTTCGGAATTTGTCAAAATTTCCATTTGAAATCAAATTTTCATAAAAACTTCAAAATTTGCAAAATTAAAGTTAAATACCTAAATATAAATGAAATACATCAAAATGGGATAGATATAGTGGAAAATAGATAGAAACTATATGGGTTAAGTAAGTTTCCTCAAGCAATAATAGACCAAAATTGAGGGCCAACATCTCCCCCTTGCTGATCATCAAGCATGTCCTCATGCTTGTTGCTTCCTTTTTGATCTCCTGACCCCTACTGTGGATGCAGTTCTAGATCCTGATGCTTCTTGCTATGCTGATTTTATCAAATAGTCCATACCTATATCATGGTATTCTCTATATAAAGTGGCCTTAACTTTCTGCTTCTCATATTTCGCTTTCCACATGTTCATCTCCTTGAGCCATTTGAATGCCCGCTTGCAGATTAGATCATTCTTTATTTTTAACCTTCCTATTTCTTCAGTTAACTTTTCATTTTCTTTAATCAACTTAGCATTATTCTTTTTACTTGCTTTGTTTTCTTCTTTCAAATGCTTTTCCAAAATTTTGTTTATCTCAAGTTGGTCTGTTAACTCTCTAATCTTGCTCAAATGTAATTCCTTTTCAAGCTCTTGTGTTTTTTCACAAATGATGTTGTTGTTACATATCATAGTAGGAATCTTTCTCTAATGCCTCTTTCTCAATAGTATCCTCTTCCTGTTTTTTTGTTGAACATGTGTCTACTATCTATACTTCTTTATCCCTGCTATTTATCTCAGCTAGACTCTTGTTCCTAAACCTCCTAGGAATGGACATGGTGGATATTTCATTTTCATGCATGACTATATTGTTTTTCTTTTTTGGCTCTAGTTCTGGGATAAAAAGGTGAGCTCATCATCCCCCTAGTTTCCTGCTCTACCTTGCTTTTTTCCTCAATGACCTATTCATTATACTGGTTTTTGCTAAAGAACTCCCTCCAAATCATCCCTTGTGATCTTACATGATATTCTACCAAGACTTTTATCAACCCCTGGTGATAAATTTGTGCTTCTTTTGGCTTATGTTCATTTTTGACTGATTCTATCATCTTTAGGAGGCTTCTAAAGAGGAAATATGGTAGGTTAATCTTAACCTGTCCCTTAATGTGCTGTAAGAGTCTGATGTGATACAGATGTGCAACACTGTATCCACTATCACATGTGAGTAATTTTTGTATAATTAAAACCAGTTCTCCCCATGGTTCATTGCACCACTCCCTGGGTATACCTTTGGCCCTGTCAAAGGTTCCCTTTCTATTATTTTCAAGGAATAAAGTCCACGGTTTCTCCTTGAAATGCAAACCCTTATGGTAATTCTTTCCTATCATCGGGAGGTCCAGTGCTTGTGAAAGGAATTCCTGAGTCACGGGAATTATTATGTTTCCTACTCTTGTTTATTCCTGAGTGTAATTGTTTATAAATTCTCTTGTTACTTCTTCACTGTGGCCACTAAATCTTTGCAAGAAAACTACGAGCCTTGCCTGATATAGCTTCTCTATTGTTTCTTTCCTCCAGTTTTCTATTTGGAATCTTGGCTCTATCCTTGTTGTCATTGTCTCTGTAAACCATTGAATATAAGCTTCTGTTGTCATTAAATTCATCCTCTATAATGACAATTAACAAGTACTAATTCATAAAATAAATATTTTTTGGTTTAGTTCATAGAAGCTTACTTGCTTTCTCCAACAATTAAATCAATTTATTTTGGCCTCTGTCTCTTTCCTTGCAGCAACACTGTCTCTGTTTCAATACGTTGTTCTGTTCAATCAATCAAACATTCTCCCTTATACATCTCTAAAAAAAACTATACTCTGTTTTGAAATAGAAATATATAAGAAAACAAAAATCATGTTATAATTTTTGTTTTTCTTAATATAATCTCAGAATAATGTTTTTCACTGGGTTCGAATTGAGGCTCTATGTGTAAATCATCATACAATACTTTTCTATTCAATCACCAGGATACACTACTGTTCAATAACAAATCTCCAACACTTCATTGTTTATACAATCGAGAGCCAATATACAACACCGCATTGGTTATATAATCAACATATAAAACTTCTCTGCTCACTGTTCAAATGACTCATATAAACCATTGCACTATTGACACAATCGACACATGATAGTCAATGCGCTCAAATATGGACCCAAATCTTCAAACTCAAACCTATTACTCTGCTTTTATTGACCCATTCCTTCATGCATCGAACTAAAACTTGGTTATTTATCACATTGTTTGATCATAAAGACATATGTACATGTGTAGTTATAAAATGAGTTGGCTATTCGTTTTACAAAGACTACATGTTTCAGTCCTACACAAAATCCTTATCTCATGCAATTAACATTTATGAACAGACTCTGTTTTGAATTCTCGTGGAAGATTTATCATGCACAACTGAGTTCATTTCATTTTGCTACCTCCTACAGTTAACAAAACGTTTATCTTCAACTATGTCATTGTTTTACTAACCCACTGTTTGTGCATTTGAAATTCATTTATAAACCTTTCTTTTGACTGGAGACTTGGTGATTTTTCTGAGTATACCTGGCTGCTTGTGGAATGGTTGTGAATGCATGACTCATGGACCTCTTAGCTACACTCCATGTTATCCTTAACTCATTCAATCTGCATTTTGAATGCCTCAGTTTAATAACTGGTGGCATAAATAGAAAAATTCATTAAATGACAGGTAGTCTTAGCAAAGGATTCAGTCACAGGGATCCCGGCATTTACTCTGCAATCCTCATCCCAAGAGAAAAAAACCAAATCTTAGCTTACCTTAAGTTTTCCACGATATTTTTGGCAACTAACTTGCACTTCCTCCATCGATTTACCCTACTTATCTCTTCACAGTGTTTTATTTCTACCCTTACCTCCACTGTTAAAACATTTTAACGCTCTCAACCCCTTGCTACTATTCTCATGAGCCTTGAATGGATGTGATGGCATACAAATACAGAATGGTAATGGCGGAATGGTTCTAAGAATGGTCTAATGAGAACTCAAAGGTTTATTGTTTGAAATATTTTTTTCTTGACCGTTTCTAGTTGTTTACCATGCTTTGACTGATAAGCCATAAATGCTTTCTATTGGACAATGCCAACGTACTAGTCATGGCTGTGTTTCTCATTCCAGCGCACCATTCCTCTGTCTATTGAACGTATTACTTATTGCCACATTCGCCTGCATGAATTCATTAAAGTTTGCATTGGGTTTTCAATACATTACCATCGGCCATACAACTTGGTATATTTGCGACCACATCAATAATATCCTTGCACCATTATACTTACACCATTGATTGCATGATTCATGACATCGCTTTACACCTTTGCCACTACCCACAACTACTTATATTCATTATTCTTCACTTTTCATTGTATATATAAACCATACACCCATAAATCATTTCGATTTAATGGCTTTCATAATGCGCATGTTTGCTATTTATTGAAATGATAATAACCTTACCCCCATCGTATTACCATATGCTTTCTTATCATTTCATATTTGCCATTATAACTTGCACCATGCATGTAGTACTAATATAATTTCTCAATGCGTTATGACAAGGTTATTACTTTCATCATTTCGATTTTCTATTTCTTGCAACATATTTCATAATGCGCATATCATTTTGTTATACAATTATATCTTATAATTTTAAAATGACCACCTAGGTCATGTTTAAAATTATCTCCTGTTAGGATATTCCGACACATAGGAATAGTTAAGTTCAACTTGGTCTAGTATAGAGTTAGGTTAGCGTTAGGTAAAGTGTGTTTCTTTACTGTTGTACATTTTGTAACTTACAATCCGACGGTCACGATATGTAGTGATCCGACGGTTCATTCTCTCCTCGGTATTACCGACACTTGATCCGTGGCTTGACACCCGATTGGTCCATGAATTCTATTTAAAGCGCATGGAGGGTCATTTGTAGGTTAACCGTGCATGAGAGAAGCTTATGTAAATTTTCATTCTTTTATTAATAAATTGCCTGTAGTAGCCACGTTGGCGCAGGCCGTGGACTGTTTCCCTCTCTGAGGGGTTTAACCACGTCACAATACTGGTGTATTGATCTGTGATCTGTTTGTGAGCGGTGTCCTTCTGGTGTTCTGTCTGAGGAACTTACCCTGTAAATTCCTACATGGTATCAGAGCTATTTGGGGGCCGCGTCCGTTGGTGATCCAAATCTGAAGCCGGT